>JANRGW010041499.1:0-48133 GCA_024733675.1 Psilopsiagon aymara | reverse complement strand
CTACTGCTGTCTATATCAGTAGCACCCACATGGATCACTAGAAGCAGGTAATAGTCAGTGGGACTGACTAGAGCAGGCAACCTCTCCGTAACATCCCTGATCTGAGCTCTTGGTAGGCAACACACCTCCCTTGAGACCAAGACAATTAAACTGAAAAAAATAATGAAAAGCTACAAAACCAGCTTTGAATGAAGGCAATTTAAAAAAAACAGCTAGAGATGAAGTCAATTTAGATGCAAAAGAACTATTCTATTCATAAATGGAGCTTTTTTTCTAAAACTTCATCTAATATATCAGTCACTTGCTGATTGTTTTTAATAATCACTCGCAAACTGGAAAACTATCTCTAGAACTGTATGTTGGTTTTGTTATAGAGGGAAATTGGTAGAATTATACTATATGGCCATCTAAGTATAACTACAAAATCAGGCAAATGTATTTTATGTTTACCGCATGGAAGGTGGTAAGGTATTTTTTGAACCTGAATTTCCAGAAAAACTAATTTTTTGGATTTGGTTTGGCTCTCTCCTGTATGCATCATATTCATCAATGTAGTGACCATTCAATTTTTCATTAGACTCAGAAAGGTCAGTAACTGGAAGTTGTCAGTGGATAAACTGGAATTTTCAAGGATGATGAGGCCACCTGAAAGAACCTAAATCTCTTAGGAACATTTTGATAAGATTTTATTTTTTTCAGATTATAGCTTCTCAAGTCTGTATTTTGGTAACTAAACTGCTGTTTTGACTTTCAGGTGTTACACACACAGCAGTTGCTATACCACAACACACTCAGAAAATGCATAAAGATTTTGCTATAAACACTCCTGGCCTTCTCTTAAAAGAACTTTGCTCACTAATTGAAAAGCATGAAGTCACTCTTCTTTCTTTCTCCTCCCATCATTTTGAGCAACATTTGAATAGGGGCAGATAAGTTACAAAAAATTGATGTCTTGGAAATTGGAGATACTGCTAAGAGTATATGAAATTGGAGATTTGGAAAATTTTTGTTTTCTTCCCACCTCAGCAACAGATTTGTGGGGGTTTTCCATCTTTAGTAGCTCTCTCCTACCTCAAAGAGCTACAAATATGATATTAATGAAAGACTGAGAGGTAAACTGATCATAAAAGAGCACAATCTATATGAATAAGGAGATTATAAACCAACAGAACAGCACACTATATTTTCAAAAAGTAGAAGTTATAAAAATCTAAGAATTCCCACCAAAATATGCTTAATGTTGCACATGTCCAATACTAATCCAAGGGTCATTTACAATTTGCAAATATAAAAGCACATGGCCTGAATAAGGTATCCATATGATTACATGTTTAAATGGCAGCAGAGATTTGACTAAACTGTATAGATGACTTTTTTACCTTAATCTCTTCTTTCTTTAAAACAAGATCTGCTTTACATCCAAGCATTCAGAAAAAGGTAAGCAAACACTTATTAATACAATCAAAGCTATCTTTTAAGCTTTTTCTAATCTCAAATGCACAGTTGTAGAGAGTATTTTATGTGAAAATGTTGATCTGTTACCCAAAAGTGAAACACGAACACTTTCGTCTATATAGGAGGAAAAAAAATATCTTTTAAAAAAATGTTCTTCAACTGTCTGGAGTTTTTGAAGACCTGCTTTGTGTAAATCCACACATTGTACACCTAAAATCTCAAAATCCTTACGTCCAAATTTCAGCTACAAAGGTGGCAGAAAGAAAGGACCTTTCATATCAACTCAGGTATGAAAAAGTAGGGGACAAGCACTGAACTTATTCAAGACTGCGTTAAAGATTACTTAGATAATCACTGAATAACATTTCATAAGCTAAAACTAAAAAAGTGCTTGCCTGTTCACTAGGAAAGAACATCTACAAAGATAGTTAACTGGCAAGGATAATTAACTGGGATAGTTCACTAAACCCAATTAGTAATTAACGAGGTTAAGCTCTCTGAGTGCTGCTTTCATTTTCATGCTTTTCTTGTTATTCTATACAGTTGGGCATTTTTTCATCAAACTGTAATTTCCATTCATTGTTCAGTGTTTTCCATGTGGTTGTAAAATCACATGAAAAATAAAGATCAGCATAGCAAGGTGGTTCAGCGACTTGATAAGGTGTTCTTCAATGACCGCTAGTATTTTGATCCTGCTATATGAAAATACAGAAGCTCTCATTTTAGTGTTAGGGAACTGTTTTTGCAAGAACAGAAGAAATTTCTCATATATTCATTCATGAGGAGCACATAAACATATTGCTTTGCTAAAGAGGTTTCCTGAATAATGGTCTTAAGTTTTTACACAGATAATTTATGACCAAGAAGAAGGAGCAAAATGTTGATCAAAGACCTGAGGAGTCATTAAGGAGATGTGTTGGAAAAAAAAAAAAACAGACACGCAAAGGAAAATAGATACTTTTCCCAATGCAAATTTCGTGGTCCTTACAAGAGAGATATCTACATAGATACCCCTAATAAATGATGTATCATTGAGCCATAGAGTAATAGAATCAAACTCATAGAATAGTTAGGGCTGGAAAGGACCTTGATATATCATCCAGTTCCAACCTCCTTGCCATGAGCAGGGACACCTCATACTAGATAGATGATGTCGCCCAAGGCTCTGTCCAACCCGGCCTTGAACACCACCAGGGACAGAGCATTTACCACTTCATTGGGCAACCTGCTCCAGTGCTTTGCCACCCTCACAGTGAAGAACTTCTTCCTTATATCCAACCAGAACTTCTTGTTTCAGTTTGAACCCATTACCCTTTGTCTTATCTTTAAGAGTCCCTGATGAAGATTCCTTCCCTAGCATTCTGGTAGGCCCTCTTCAGATACTGCAAGGCTGCTATGAGGTCTCCATGAAGCCTTCTCTTCTCCAGGCTGAACAGCCCCAACTTTCTCAGCCTATCTACACAAGGGAGGTGCTCAAGCCGATCATCCTTGTGGCCCTCCTCTGGAGTTGCTCCAACAGCTCCGTGTCCTTTTTATGTTGAGGGCTGTATACAGTACTCCAAGTGAGGTCTCACAAGAGCAGAGTAGAGGGGCAGGATCACCTCCCTTGACCTGCTGGTCACACTCCTTCTGATGCAGCCCACGACATGGTTGGCTTTCTGGGCTGCAAACACACATGGCCAGATCATGTTCATTTTCTCATCAGCCAACACCCCCAAGTCCTTCTTCGCAAGGCTTCTCTCAATCTCTTCTCTGCCCAACCTGTAGCTGTGTCTGGGATTGCCCTGACCCAGGTGTAGGACCTTGCACTTGGCATGGTTAAACTTCATCAGGTTGGCATTAGACCACCTCACAAGTGTGTCAAGGTCCCTCTGGATGGCATTCCTTCCCTCCAGTGTATCGAACGAACCACCCAGCTTGGTGCCATCAGCAAACTTGCTGAGGGTGCACTCAATCCCACTGTCCATGTGCCCGACAAAGATGTTGACCAGGATTGTACATCATTGGAAAAAAAAAAAAAAAAAAAAAAAAAGGTAAAGGAAAAAAGAAAGAAAAATCTACCCTGCAAAATGTACTCATTTTCTAATCTTTTTTAGTATGTACCAATATTTAATTGGTTTAGTTGATTTGTAAATTATAGGCAGGAACTGTTATTTTTCTTCAGAGTCTTTAAACTCTACCAACACCCCCAAGCCTAAACAACATGAAACACACAGAGCTTGATCAAGCTTCTTTTACAGTCTGTGTGGGTCTTTTCTTAAGGATCACTGAAAATCATACATAGTCAATGCCAAATCTCAGGGTTTAGCTTTATAGCTCAACGAATTAAATAAACCCTAATCTAAATTTCCCACATAGGGCAGATTCTAAAGTCATTCTCCAGAAATGCAGTTCTCTCTGATCCAGAAAAACATTCCTTTCCCCCATCTTTTATCCATGTCAGACACAGACATACCAACCTCTCAGTACAACTCTCAGAGAATTGCCCTGGATTTGTACAGCTGAATTTTTATATCTATGACTAAAATTGCTCAGCAAAGAAATTTCCCATTCTTTTTGCAAAAGTCAGAGAAGCTACCAATTCACTTTTTTTCTGTGCTAACCAACTTAGAGCATTAAAAAAATAACCTGCCAAATTCAAAATGCTCCCAATAATCAGATAGCTCCCCCTCCCCTCCTTGATTACTGCAAAGTAGTTGAGTCAGTCAAGTTTATGATTTGTGAAATACTCGCTTTGTAAGAAATTATTATAGGATTCTAAGGTACACCATACTTTGCTATGTCACAAAGTCATTTACTTGCAAATGCTTTATAAAAAATAGTACTAACTGAAATTTGCAGAATACGTAAGAATGAAAGTGTAAATACAATTAATTATCACATGCTGCTTAATGTTAGACTAGCCCTTTAAAATGTATTATTACAAGAGCATTTCTCATTTCATCTATGTTGAAATTACATTCATCCCCTGGAGTGTATGTTCCAAGAAAAATTCCATTGACTCATGGAACTAAGTTTCATGGGCTTCAAAGTATTTATTTCCTATCCATCATGTCATTACTTTCATGCAGCTGTGAACTGAACATGCTCAAATATGTAATTTTAGGCCCTTTATAAAGAAATCTGTGAACAGGACATCTTCCATCTGACAGCTAATGGGAAGTAAAATTATAGCTACAGTCTGATCCTCTGTCGTGCAGCAAAGTCTTACAATAAATCCCACTGAAGGGTCATCTCATTCAGTCCATCTTTAGGTAGAAAACAATGTCACCAGAGCTATCAATATGTGTCCCTGGCTATTACTTGGACAATTTTTATAGTCAAGTCCCCTAAGGCATATCAGGATGCTGTTGATGTTGCAGTTAACAATGTATAAAAATTTATGTCTCCACTATTTAGTATCAAGAAATATCAATAAAATTATATAAATACTTCTTTCTTTCAGTTGGCATACATAATGTTTATACTCCTTTAATGAAACAATATAAGTATGTGTCACTACTCATGTACTTCAGTCACAATAAAAGAAAGTTTAATTTGCATAACTGTGAAGGGCTGGAGACTTGACTACATTGAAATCACTATGGTTAAACAGAGATGTTCCTAAAGCTTACAGTAAACATTTTGCTCTTTACAGCAATAAAAACTCTGGTTGGTATTAATGTATTTCCTTAGAGCCCAAAATTCTTGGCAAACTAACAGCTTGGAATATTTTGTCCAGATGAGAAAAAATTTCTCAGTTCAACGGATTAAAAAAAAACCTAAATAAACCAAACCAACCAAAAACCTCAACAAATTCTTTAAGATCCAAGTCAGCCTTAATTGCTACTGGGATTTTATTTATTGATATCCTCAAATATTCAGATATTTCTACTAGGAACACAATATGCTTCTGATGCTAGAAATACTAATGACTAATTATTCTTACTGCTTTCAGCCTGCTTCAGGTTAACCTAGGATCTTTTTGTGCTTTATTTTATCTTTCTGTTTAAATAGTGCTGTGAAATGGCAAAGTGATATTAAGGTCCTGGCTCTACTTCCAATAAAGGCATGAATTATTTTAATAAAATGAATTATTTAAAAAATGATTATTTTAATAAAAATGCAGCAAATAGTTCTCACTGAACAATGTTCTTATATAACAAAAGTGTTTGCTATACAAAAAGCTCTACAAATCTTCTAGCAACTGTGTTAAAAAAAATCCTGAACAAAATAACACCCACAAATTCAGCACTGTGCAATTGGTCGTGCTTCCATTTGTCAGAAATTAAAACAGACAAATCTCTATCATTTTGACAGTAAAGTTCAATTCAGATAGAGGCAGAAGCATCTGCAATGCTTATCCATGAGTTTTTTGAATACAGCCCATTTCTGCAAGTCAGCAGGGAAAACTCAGGAGCTCCTAACAAGACCTTTCCCATATGCCTGTCGTCATTTCTGCCAGAAATAAACTGGCAATGCTGCCTCTAAGAGTTCCTATCTAATTGTTCAGAAATACAACAAAGCTGTACATTCCAGCAATAAAAGGAAAGTTAAGATTAAAAATACTTTAAATATTTTATAATCATGCCACTTTTTTTTTTTTTTTTTTAATCATCTAAAGTTACTTAGGATGACTCAGGCTGGATGGGACCTCTGCTCAAAGCAGAGACATCAGATCAGATTATTCAGGGACTTGTCCAGTCACATTTAGTGTATCTTCAAGGTAGAGATTCCACACCACAATGGGAAATGTTTCAGTATTTAATTGCTCTCATATTTCTTTCTGACCAAAATTTCTCATGCTTCAGCTTGAGCTCTAGGAGATCTAAAACAGACCTCAGTAGCAAACATCAAGACAAAAAAAGGCACCTGATGACCTTGGCCTTTTCCATGCCCTTTGTCGTTAGATCTTCTGCCCCACTAAGCAGTGTGCCCAGTTTCCCTTAGCTGCCTTTTGCTGCCAATGTACTTACAAAAGCCCATCTTGTTTCTTTTACAGCCCTTGATCCAACCAAGCAAAGGCTTTCCTAACATCACCTCCACATGCTTATGCAGTGCCTCTGTACAAAATAATGAGGAAGCCCATCCTAGCTTCCACCTTCTGTGTCCTTTCTGATTTTGTTCATCAGAATTCTTGTATTCATCAGTGAGAGTCTTCTGCAACACCCATATGCCCATTGCCCTGGGCACTTCTGCTGTCCAGTGCAGACTCCTAAGGGATTCTGCAAGATAATTCTTGAATAAGCGCCAGTTTGATCTCAAGACCAAGTTTGTGACTCTCTTTGTGTTGTTCTTTTTTGTTTTTTTCCCCCAGAATTCTAAATTTTACAGTCTCATGGTCACTGCAGTTTTAAGTCCACCACTGACTTTCACATCTTTAGCCAGTTCTTCTTTGTTTGCGAATAACAGGTCTGCAGACCCCCTGCCCTTACTGGCTTATTGATCACCTGTGCCAACGGTGATCAATGACCACTGACACATGACATGCATCACTTGGTTTGCTTGCATTTTCCCATGTTATGCTGCCCTTCCAGTAAATACTTAGGTTTGTATGGTTCCATGATTTTACCAGTCATGAGACTTCCTTAAGCTGGTCAGAGACTTCATCCACTTCCTCCTACTGGTTATTCAATTTGTAGCAGATGTCTACCACTATGTTACTCAGGTTTGTCCCATGATTTTTACTCGTAGCTCTTCACTGGCTTGTGACCTGCACCAAGCTAAAGATCTGTTCACTCAAGCCACTCCTTTGCCCAGAATTGTATGGTTACTTTTATACGAAGGGTTAACATAAAACAGCAAACTGCTCATTCTTTAGGAAAAGATCTATTCCTGCACTAATTAACTTGCCTGCACCTCAAAGACTCTTCTAGAGTCCAACTGATTTTAATCCTACAGGTCTATGGGAACAGTAACTTTAGGTGTTGTGGGGTTTTTTTGCCTCAGCATTTCAATTCACAAATTAAGTATGCTACGTAATCACACATTATTGTTTTCTTTTTTCCTTTCTGTGTAGATTATCAGAGGTCAGTATTGGGGGAAAAAAATAAAGAATTTTGACTTCTTTAAATTTATATTCTGAGCTTGGAAATTACAATGAGAAAATGTTTCAAATCCTTCTTACATGCTGAAGGAAGCAGAATCCTACTGATTTTCCTTTAAAATTAAAGCTGGAATTCTGAAATAAATTACTTGGTTCTAGAAACTGCAGCTTAAGAAAGCACATGTAAAAGGATAAGAAGGCATTGATGGAATGCCATTCTCTCACACGCTTCCAGGAAAAGCTGAGTAGCCTACAGGCCAAATGCTTCTTGAAAAAGTTCTCCTAAAATAATAGCAAGAGGAACTGAGTGACAGTATGGAAGAAGGCTGTCAAAGAGATAAAAAGCTTATATGAAGTGTATAAACACATAGGTTCCTCCTTTTTTTTCCTGCAATTTACCCACACTTAATTTTCTGCTCATTCACCTCTGCAGGCTAGAACTCTCTGCCTTTGCTATTTGCTTGAATTCTGCCTTGGACTACCAAGGAAACCTGTTTAGAGATCTGCAAATTACTCTCATACAGACTATTGTTCTGTGGTCTAAACTTTACAACTGGAGCGAAGAAAGTGAGTGCAGCCACAGTTTTAACTGCACCTGAAGTGCATGTTTAGAAGAAACAAGTCTACTCTGAATTCTAAATACATAATAGGTGAACTTCACAGAGGTCCTCTCTGGGAACATCCAGGAATCTTCAGGAGCACAGAGAGTGGATGAGAAGGATGAAGATCACAGCTGAGGAAGCTGGATCATTTCAGTAGAAACTGAACGAGGGAGAAAAGGGTCACTACAAGTTAGCTCAAATAAATATGGCACTATAGCCAAGAATTAAATAAAAATTATTATGCATGTCCTCAGTGCCCTTTTTTACTACAGCTGCTAAAAATACAGCCATAAGCACTCTATCACTTTGCTAGAAGTCCATAGATCATCCTGTCCCATTTATAATGCACATAACTTGCGTAACTTGCATAACTTGCATATGCAGTAAAAAGAGCTGTGCAACAGCAAACTCACAGCAGGATATTAAATTGTCTCACATATACACTCCTTGACGAAAAACATTCATTTTCCAAATAATAAAAATGCTTCCTAATGAGAGACGTAAAGATTAACAACAATGCAGAGAGGTCAAATTACATAGGCTTAAAACTCTGTTTCTTTGCTTCTTTGGATTCACATTCAGTTACAGAAATAAAAATTAGTATTTTATTTACCTATATAAGAATACAAGTCCTCATTCACTAAGCCAGTATGCACTTCTTTGTGGTTTATTTGGAAGAGGTTTATAAAATATTAATGGAAGTATAAAAAAGAAAATGTAAAGATACTCATTCTATTTATAGGTCTCTTACATATTCACTGAAATACGCAACAGTAAATAAAGGGGAGAAATGTTACTCATGTTTTCCCTAGTTAGATAAGCTCCACAGTGGAAAGATTTAGGCATGATAACCACTTGTATCAGTAAAAAAAACTTCCCTTGCTATTAGGGCTCATCACTAAAGAACATTCAGGAACAGCAGTGTTCAAGACTTAGGAACAACTAAAGCTGATAATCTGCTATTGTTGTAACTCCAGAAAAAAGATACACATCTGCAAATTAAAAAAAAAAAAAAAAAAAAAAAAGTCTTTCAAGAGGTGAATAATACCTATTTTTTTTGCTTTAACTTCCTTTTTTTCTCCCCCCCCGATTGTCTACTGTACCAGAAATAAATGTCATCAAGATATCTCTTTACTAAGTCCATGTAACAGCAAATAATCGTGATGCAAGACAACACCTGAGAATACAACAGCACAAAAGATTTTCTGTTAATCTATTAAACTTAGTTCACAAAATTGAGCTCAAGATAAAAATATCCTCCATCAGATATCCCATCCCCTCTCTAAAGCTTTTCTTACATACATTTAGCATATACGCCTTTAATTTGTTTGACAGCTGCTGTGAAATACGGTGAGTACAGAAATATATTCAAAAGTGATGCTAGTGATGGAAAAGGGGGAAAGGGGATGTTGGCTCATTTGGATAAAGTAAAGTATCTTGTATGTGTAATAATATTTTACCAGAGTTACAATGCATGAACTACACTATTTGTTTGACTTAATGCCAATCATTTGAATGGACTGAAAAAGTCCTTCAGATTTGGCTGTAAAGAACAGAGAACATTAGGTCAAACTAAAAATGGAATCTCTCTACAAACAACAGCACCTGTCTCCCTGCTGTATAAATACACAACTGTGGAAGAGACAGAACTGAGAAAAGGTTTCAAGAGAAGGGAAGAATATACACTGCTTATAAGCTGCTTATTTGTACTTAAATATGCATGAGCATCTATCTATCTATCTATTGATCCACCCATCCATCTATTTAGTATATGTGATATATTCCTCATCAATTTTAATCATGTTTTGGCTTCAGACTGTATTTATATTCCTACACATAGCACGCTTTTCTGCTTTCCTATGCTACAGAATATTATCGTGAGTGGTTCCCTCCTACTTCCATTCAGATAGAACAGACCATGCAGGGGCATTGTGTCTGGATTGGATGGCTTGCTTACTGGGTAAGAAACCCTGTTAGATTCAATATCAAAATGAAATTACATTATGAAATACACTTATTCCAGGTAATTCTGATAAACCCTAAGTGGTTCACCTGGGACTGCAGCAGTGTGTTTGATCTGCAGTGACTGACAATTGGGTCAGAAGACACCCTGCTGCAGTTTCCACATCAGAAGATTCAGGACACGGAAAGTTCTTCCTGACTTTTCCAGGTCTTAAGATCAGGATCCTGGATCTGAAGTGGTACCCTCCACTGAGCTACATCTTGTGCCATTAAAAACCTGTCCTTTGTTACTCATTTCAGGAAGCTGAATGAGCAACACAAAGCCTCAATCAGCTTCAGCAGTGACCTTTCCCATAAGGGTGTATTAGTTGTTAATACAAAGGCTACATGATGAGGCACAGGAAATCGAGTTCATTGTCTTTTCCGATGTTCTCTCTCTCCTCTCAATTGACATGGAACAATTCCAGCTGTTTTCACACTGGAAATGCAAAGGCTTTTTAAATATTCTCTATTATTACTACAATTCACCTTTCTTTTTCTTTTCCCATAACTCAAGAGTTTAAGAGAATTAAAACCTTACACAAAAGGATTAGTATTAACCACATCCTATAAAAACATCTCCTATGACTTTTGTGTGCTGAAGGGTTTTTCGGTTTTTGTTTGCTTCTTTAAACACCTGATCTAACATAAACTGAGAGAATCACACAAGAAGCAGATTTCTTTTAAGTAATCCTCTGCCTTTCACTATACAAGTACGCATGATAGAGTTTGTCTACAGTCATAAATAGAAGCATAGAAAAGAAGGGAAAAAATGGTAATAAATGACTGTGTGAGATTCAGGCACTTAATGCAATCTCACTTGGAGTATTGTGTCAGTTCTGGCATCCTCAACATAAAAAAGACATGCAACTGTTGGAACAAGCCCAGAGGAGGGCCACGAGGATGATCATGGGACTGGAACACCTCCCGTATGAAGATAGGATGAGAAAGTCGGGGCTGTTCAGCCTGGAGAAGAGAAGGCTGCATGGAGACCTCATAGCAGCCTTCCAGTGTCTGAAGGGGGCCTATAGGGATGCTGGGGAGGGACTCTTCCTTAGGGACTGTAGTGATAGGACAAGGAGAAATGGGTTCAAACTTAACGGGGGAAGTTTAGAATGGATATAAGGAAGAAATTCTTTAATGTGATGGTGGTGAGGCACTGGAATGGGTTGCCCAGGGAAGTTGTGAATGCCCCATCCCTGGAGATGTTCAAGGCCGGGTTGGACAGAGCCCTGGGTGAAGTGGTTTAGTGTGAAGTGTTCCTGCCCGTGGCAGGGGGGTTGGAACTAGATGATCTTAAGGTGCTTTCCAATCCTAAGTATTCTATGATTCTATGATTGATAAGCCTCTTCATGTCTAATATCATTATTCACAGTGTCTCAGATGCAAGTGTAAACTGCAAACTGCAGACAACCAATTAAGTCAAAATAGGGTAGATGTAATTCCTGTGATGGCCCTTCCAAAAGAGAAAGCATCTCTTTACTGAAGGAGAAGAGCAATCACAGAGACACTGAGGTATCAGTTGAGCTTTTGATGGCTGTAATACAGCAAAAAAAAGTCCTTTTTGTTACAGTTAAAGTGTATGTGCATGCTTAAGCATTATAATTGTTAAGATTTAGGAAACATCTTCTGTCACCTTTTTTAATATCCTGAATGTTCCAAGGCACTCAAGATATTTCTATGAATATTGTAATAAACAAGAACATGTTACAAGAATAGAAAAAAAAATGAATTCATTTAAATTTAATGAGTTGGTGGAGAAAAGCAGGGGTAAATGCTTGTCACATTGTAATCAGTTTGATTTGTGTGATTGACTTCAGTAACATTAAGTTTACATCCCCCATTCCTGCAAGGTTGGTTGGTTTTGTTGAGTTTTTTTCCCTTCAAACAAGTTCTGAAGAAATAGCTCACAGCTTTTTAATAAATGGAGCAGAAAACACACATCAGAACAAGATATGTGACTTGGTTCATAAACTCTTCGATTCATCTGAGAAAAAAGGCATGCAGTTAAGGAGAACTCCTGGCCTTGTGTCAATGTACTGTCAAAGAAAATTTTTCTGTGCAACTCAGAAAATATACTGTAACTAGAGATAGCTAGATAAATCCTACATATTTCCTGGCTATAACAGGAAAAATTTTTGAGGTTCTGCACAGGTAAAATCCATACTTTCTCTTTTAGTCATGGCCAGGAGGGGGTGACTGAGGAGGGTGTAGAAAAGGCAGGAGGGAAGGCGGTAAAGAGGGAAAAAGAAAGGGAGGAAAAACAAGGGTAAAACTCCGGATCAGCAAAAATTACCATGCAATATATGGTCCCTTGAGGCTCTAGGTTAAAGGCAGCAGTGCCTGTGATGCCAGGAATCATGGCTGACTGCCCAGTGGACCCAGCAATCTTGGAAATTACTCACAGTCGACAGATAAAAGAGATCCATTCTACAAGTTAAACTCAAAACCCAGGACAAGCAAATGTTCTCTGTCTACTAAGATGGCCTCCTGCCTAGCTGTTTCTCTTCTAAAATAGGTCCTGCAACTGCTTTATCACACTACGTCTGGTTTTTAACAAGAGAAAAAAAAAGTCCAATCAAGCTAACTCTAACAAGCTCAGAGCACTTGCATGAAAATTAGCTAAGCAGATGGAGTTTCAGTTCTTGGCTGAAGACAACATTTGAATTCAACTATCCTGTGATCTGCAAATGCTAGTCCATAATATTTACTCTTTCGGTCCCCTGAATTGCAAAGAATGTAACTTAAAATATAACTATTCAATACACATACAATTTTGCATACAGACTCACATATTATATAACATTATATTTGGAGATTTTTTTATTGTATTGTAAATTTTCTTTCACTCTTATTTACCTTGCAGCATTTCTTTTTCAATTTTGATTATAAGGCAGTACAAAACCCAGAAAAGAAGCTGAAAGCACTATGTTTCAACTAGAAAACAGAACACATGTAACTTACAAGACAACACCTGTTACAGTTTTCATAACTACACCTTCAACTGCCCCAGTCCTCACTTTTATATGAACACCATTCAGAAATGAAAAAATGGGATTTCATAGAAGGAATGCAAAAAATTGGAATACGTATGTTTATATCATTGGCTTGAATCTGTGTTATCATGATGAAGATATACGATGAAGTATGCTGATGCTTACAAGATTCTCTAATATTATAAAACCCCCTCAACAGAAAGTGTTAATAAAGGCAGAGTTTAAAACTATTTAGCTTCTACACCTGTGAAGCACTGTATAATTAAGGGATTTTAGTTTCCTCTTAATTTGGCCTATATTCTGAATTCTGTCAGCTTGACATTGTTTGGGTTTGTAATTCTTTAGCATTCACACGGCTGTGTGACTGAAACTGAAATGGTTTTTATTTAAATAAACTAGTATTTTTAATGGCTATGGTACTAATCATGAAATAAGTTTTGTTTCATTCTATAATTCAGGACGTTGAGAAACATCTCAAGTAATCATGAAGAGTCATTACCAAAGAGTAAATTCATGAGCCCTATGCCTTTTGCCAAGGACAAGAGCAACTCCCCCCATCTTCAAAAGATTACTCCAGAAAACTGGTCTCTCAGGTCACAGAACTGCTTCTGTTTTCTACTCACACAACAATTGGCATAAATATATGTATTGCTACAGATGAATCAAGCTAGAGCTGTTTTGTTGTAGAATGCTTAAATTCCATTGGAAACTGCTGTTGCATACATCTGTGGGAGACTGATCTGAAATCAGACTCCACTGTCAATTTTCTCAAAGATTTGTATGAGAAACTGACATGGAATTCCACCTATTTTTTGTCTCAGAGATGGGTGGAAAGAGCTGAGGTAACATCTACATCAGAAGAACAAATATCTTCTTATACTGTTGTATATTTCACAATGGCTGTTTCAAAATGTTTGAAAATGCATTTTAGTTGTCAAATTCTTAAAGAAAGAAAAAAACACTCATTTGATTATTTCAACAATTTGAAACCAGATTTTTTGGAAGTTTTCATTTTATTCTAAAACTGTCTTTTCCCAAATTTTGATCATCTCAAATTGGGAGAAAGAAGAAAAAAAAAAAACACAAAAGAAAAAAAGAAAAAATCATACAAGCTTTAATACCACACTTGAAAATGCATCATATAGCATTGTCAAAATGTAAGAAAAACATTAAATCAGCAATATAAAATAACAGCAAACAAGTATCTGGTTTGTCTATAAAATTCAAAACTCTTAAACAGGGAAAACTCTTCCTCATTGGAGTCTTGTAATACCTAGTTCGACAACTAGCAGCAAGGTTATATTTATTTCTTTGGTAATGAATGAGAAATTGAAAAATTATTTCGAAAAATAATAGTTTCATTTTGCTAGACCTCTGAAAGACAGAGAAGTGAACAAAGGCAGTATAATAATACAAGATGGAAAACACATACTCCATTGTACAAAGTTATTGCTGCAAAGTAAAGCTCTCATTAGTAAGAGACAAAGAATTAAAGGAAAACAAAAGACAATTTACCTTCTTAGGGGGTTTTCTGGGGGCATACTGACATACATAAAGAAATTTTGTTTAAATATTTTTTCCTATCAAACCCAAGATGTAACATTGTAAGAATGTGACTAATTGCATTTCTGTTCTGTTAAGAGATAAAACTGACTGAAAAAAAAATGATGCTCCTGTAGTTTTCAGGCAGGTAGTAAGAAATGACCTGCTTTTCCTCCACATGACTCTAACATTAATGTTAATCACTTCTACTACAGCTTGGAATTTCTATAGTAATCAGAGCACCCTACAAGAACCCACGCTGCTCAGTGCTCAGAAATACATGGCTGAGTTGGATAAATTCCAGGAGCTTAAGGTATCTGTTTTCTATCTTCATGATTAGTGACAAGGCATGAACTGAATACCTAAATGAGTGAAAATGTTCTCAGACTGATTCTTAGTATGCAAAAGTTATTCTACTAAATTATCTTCTTGGCTGGCATCATGAAATGTGTGATCTGGCACAAGGTAGAGTTCCAGCTCTGCTGAAATGAATGCATTAACTCCCACAATGTTATAGGAATGGAATTATAATATTCTGTGATGGCTCTGAAGTTAAAGCGTGTCAGTTCATGATGAATTACATTCTGCATAGCAAGCAGAAAAGAACAAGCCACTTCTTCAAAGTACCTGGTTAATTGCAAGAAAAAACACTCCCCAAAATAGAATAGATTCTTTAGTGCATTCATTCATGAGCCAGCTTAATTTTACTACTGTGATATATTTCATTTTCTAAAATAATAATTGTATATGGTATTACGCCTCTTTTCGCACTCACCCATCATGATCTTAAAGGAAACATATTCATATTAAACCTTGCACTTCCAGTGATGTACTAGAAGTCATAGGAAATAATCAAACCAATTGTGGACAAAAATGTGTGACACTATGAGTTCACTTATAGTACTAGGTGGATACTCCAACCTGTACCTTTTTTTAAACTTCACAAGAGATGCAAAGCTAGATGCCACCATAACTTTTCCCAAATATATCAATATAAATATATGAAAAACAAAACCAAACAAAAACCCCAACAAAACAACAACCCCCCCCCCAACAAAACAACAAAAAAAACCCAACAAAACAACCAGAAAAAAACCCAACCCACCAACCAAAGAAACAAAACAAAAAAAAAATAATCCAGAAAAACTCTGGGAATTTTGAATGACACAAACTGTTGGGTATTTGCTGCAGATTATGTGGATAAGCAGTCCTGATAAAAGCTTGAGAGAATGTGATGAAAGTGATAACTAAAAGCTATACCTTCATATTTATGAGAAGGTGTGATATATAACATTAAAAACAAAAACAAAAACCAAAACAGAAAAAAAAAACCCAACCAAAAAAAAAAAAAAAAACACCACAAAAACAAACAAACAAAAAAAACCAAACAACCAAAACAAACCCAAACTCTCCACACAAAAAGGGATCACCTTCCTGATACTTAATCTTCACCTAAAAGCTTCCACTGTCACTACAAGATACATTCCACAGATTCCATTTTTACCTTAATGTTAACCTGGCCACAGTGACTTTCAGTGGAATACCAGTAAATTGATGACAGAGACTTTTCAAAACTTGGTAGAAGTGTTATGTACTCAGGCAGAGTAGCTGATGATCTTAAACATGTAACTAAAATATTCATGGACTTCATTCTCCTACATACTGCAATCAAACATTTGCTTTTATTGGTTGCTATGGAAATTACGTGGAAGGTTCGTACCATAGTCATACATAGAATGGTCTGGGTTGGAAGGGACCTTAGACCTCATCTAGTTCCAACACCGCTGCCATGAGTAAGGACACTTTTTGCTAGACCAGGCTGCTCGAAGACACATACAGCCTGGCCTTGAACACTGCCAGGGATGGGGCTGCCACAACTTTTCTGGGCAACCTGTGCCACTGCTTCATCACCTTCACAGTGAGGATATTTTTCCCTAGTATCTAATCTAAATCTACCTTCTTTCAGTTCAAAGCCATCCCCCCTTGTCCTGTCACTACACACCATTGTAAAATGTCCCTTTCCAGATTTCTTGTAGGCCCCCTTTAGTTACTGAAAGGCTGCTATACGGTCCCTCAAGAGCTTCTCTTCTCCAGGCTGAACAAGCCCAACTTTCTCAGCCTGCTTCAGAAGAGAGGTGCTCCAGCCCTCTGATCATCTTTGTGGCCCTGCTCTGGATTTGCTGTATCTATGTATTTATTGTGTTGGGGGTCCCAGAGCTGAATGCAGTATTCCAAGTGGGGATTCACAAGTGTTCTCTTTTTTCTACTTCAGTAAGAAAATTGATCATCAGAATCACTCTACAAGTTATTTTTCTTTCAGATGGCTACAGCAAATGACTGACAGACCTTTCCTATTTCCTTGTTTAAATATATCTCATCTACTTATCTTGGATAATACAGATGGCATATCCAGGATTAGTCTTAAACTTATTTGTCAGAATACTAACTATTTTCATGTCCCATTCTTTGATAAGAATATCAAACCAGCCTAATACTCACACATATGATGTGATCATGTTCACTTACTAAATCAGAGGTTTTATTCATCCCCTTTTTGTTATTCATTGAAACTTCAAAGTAGCTCTCACAAATCTGACCCTAACATAGTGTACAAGTACAAATCAACATGAGGTTTTCACTCCCTGTAAAGGAAGCAACAACTATCAATCAGTCTTCTGGAGTATCTCTATGGGTTCTTAAGAATGGCAAATAATAAAAACAGAGATATTCATAATGATTTCAAGTGATGGAGAGAAGAGAAAATAGCCCAAGAATTGCATAAATTTCTTTCTTTTCAGAGGAAGAAGGAACAGCCTCATAAAAGCTATGATGGCTACAGAACAATAAGTGACTTCTTGAGCAAGGGAAGAATTTGTTTAAAACTCCTTTCCTGAGTCCACTGAAAATGTGCAGGGTACACTAGACAGTAGTTTAAATAACATGAGCTAATACCCTGTAAAGCATTATGTTCAACATTGTAAGCTCAATAAAGTATTTCATAAGTAGAATCAAAAGAAAAGATATTTTGATTAATGAGAGCTAGACATCATCCTGAAATACTGGGAAATCATACACAAATCTCAAACAGGGGCTGTGAAGCTATCTTACATATACATAAAAAAACAGTCACCAAAACTTTTGTTTCAGGGGCCTTAACAATGCAAATGCCCCTAAAATACAATTTCCATCAACCTATGTTCTTTTCTGAGTCAGAATACAAAGTGTGGCAAGTACATTAAATTATTTTCAAATGCCTTAAATACAGATGTTAAACACATTAGGAGGGTGACAATATAAAATTCTTAATCATGTTTCTCCCTTTGGCACAATTCTAGCCCAGTGAGAATAGATTCTCCCGTGTGGAAAAGCCTGAGGAAACCTGAACTGCAGAGGTACAGCATCAGCTTTCTATTGTGCTTCAAGCTGAGATTTGGGCTAACCTTCTGCAGGTAAGCAGGGACCATTCCCACAGAGGACAACTCTAAGGAGTCCATCCTTTGTCTCCCACAGTGATACTGCCATCCTAGGAGCAGAAGTATCAGACAAGAGTTCATGACTTGGCTTCTGAGTTCAACCCCCTTCTATTGCAAAACAACCTCAGAGTACCTTTGGATCAGGGAACTGAATATGAAATTCATAGAGCCTCAACTTATTAGGGTTCCTTCCCCTCACCAAACAGGCTAAAAAAGAAAATAGAGTGAAAAACTGCAGGCTTCCGTCATCACTCAGTGTATCAGCAAGTAACTCTACAGAGCACAGCAGAGAAAAATAAGCTGAATTATTATCTGAGCTGGAATAAATTACTTGCTCCATGTTTCAAAAGAAGGGCAGGTGCTCTTTTCAGAGCAGAGCAATGTGCTCTGGTGTGAGCTTGATAAGTCAATCGGACCCTACTGAGACAGACTGAAGATTTCAGTTGTAATGTACCTACTACCAAGCATTATGTTTACCTTACATTCCTTAAATACTTGTATCAAGTTTGTCAAGGCTATTTAATTTAAATTATCTCTTCAGGAACCAGATCCACAACCAGCAAAAAAGTGTAACTATACAGGCAGCAACAGAGTTATATAGCCACCAGCTTAGCATTTGTAAATCAAAGTCACAATAAAAAGCTTAAAAATGGCTTTGAACATACTATTGTTGCTCCTTCCTTAGCAGGAAGAAAAACATGGAGCAATACAGATATTTGCTGAACAAATAAACCTGTGGATAACTGTTACTAAGGTAAGCCTGATAGAAAATTAATATATTCTGCCAAACTCCTCCTACATAAAACTCATTGTTCCCTCTATAGCAGATGATCCCAATTGGAGGCTATTCAATCTTTCACACTGCAGTAAGCTGTTAACACATAATAAGTAGCATTAACAGTAGGCAGTATGTGTAAATGATGAACTACAGTGTCTCTATCGAACCATCTATCTCATAGAAAAAGCTGAACAAAATCACTGTTTATATTCTGAAAAAAAATACTCTGCCTGCACAAAGTTGTGAAAGGGATCTGGGTGTTTGATTGATGGTAAGATTAATATGAGCCAACAATGTGTGCCAGCAGCCAAAAACACCAACTGCATCCTGGGGTGCATTAAGCAAAGTATAGCTAACCAGCTGAAAGAAGCTATTGTCCCACTGTGCTCAGCACTGGTGCAGCCTCACCTCAAGTAGTGTGTGCATGCGTTCAGGACTCTACAATGTCAGAACCATAGAATCATAGAACAGTTAGGGTTGGAAAGGACCTTAGGATTATCTAAGTCCAACCTCCATGTCCTGGGCAGGGACACCTCACATTAAGCCATGTCGCTCAAGGTTCTTTCCAACCTGGTCATGAACACTGCCAGAGATGAAGCATTCACAGCTCCCTTGGGCAGCCCATTCCAGTGCCTCATCACCCTCACAGAAGGATATAAATACATTAGAATCTGTCCAAAGAAGGGCAACAAAGACAGTGAAAGGCTTAGAGGGCATGAACTGTGAGGAGTGGATGAACAAAGTACCAGCTTTGTTCAGATTCAGAAGAGAAAACTGAGGGGTGCCCACATTGCTGTCTACAATTTCCTCAGGAGGCAGAATGGAGATGGAGATGCTGATCTCTCTCACAGTGATCGCTGGCAGGGTGAGCGGGAACAGCTTAAAGCTGCATCAGGGGAAGTTCAGAATGGATATCAGGAAAAGATTCTTCACTGACAGGGTGGTCAAGCAGTAAAACAAGCTCCCCAGGAAAAGTCATGGCCCCAGGCCTGTCAGTGCTTAAGCATTTGGACAAAACTCTTTTAAGATATACGGTTTGACTATTAGGTTGCCCTGTGTGCAGTCAGGAGTTGAACTCAATGATCCTTGTGGGTCCCTTGCAGCACAGGGTATTCTGTGATTCTGTGAAATATAATAGGTTTAAAAACTTATACTACCTTTCCCAAAACTCATCATGTAGTTGATAAAAAAACATATTCTCAAGACCTTAGGTTGTTTGGGTTTCTGTTTTGGTTTGTTTTTTTTTTTTTTTTTCCTCCAGAAATACTTTTACTAAATACTTTTGGAAAGGGTATTATTTCACATTAATAGAAAACAAGATATTTTCAAGTGGCAGTAACTTTCCATTACAAAGAAATGCAAAACTACTGTCATATTCCACAAATAGAAGATTCTTCATAAGAAACAGCAGGTATGCACAGAAGGTTGAAGAGGTTATTAAGAAATATGTATTATTTAATTGATGCAATTGTCATACTCAAAATCCAGGCTGAAAAAAGAGGCCTTTAGCTTTTAATATACTTGACGCTTGTTCTGCAATCTAGAGCTGAAAACAGAAGTTTGTAAACGTTTGTTTTGTTGAGGCACACAGACAGTACATGAAACACAACTGGTCAAATTCAATCTCTAAAAGTATATTAATTTTTACCTATGTTTGTTCAAGTTGCAGCCATCTATTTATAAAGCAGTAGCTTTGTTATCAGAAGTCTGACAAAACAAAATACTAGTTGAGTATGCATTTTTCATTGTTGCGATACATAATTCATTGCCATTTTGGGTATTAAGAAACACCTCAATACTGAAATACATACAAGCTGAAAGTTTAGCAGGGTGCCTGCAATGCAGCTTATTGGTTTGTATGAAGTGCACTCCAGAGGGAAAGAACTAAAATCAGTCCATCAGCTAGACAAGGTATTGAAATCAATGGTATTACCATGGGTCCTTGATAAATACACAATTCATTATCACTTTATTCATTTGCTGGTTTACATTGGTGATAAGAGTCTAGCTGATCAATCAAAGGCATGTCTTTGGCTACAGAAATAATCTTGGTTTTAATAAAAATTTCCTGAATAACCAAGGTTGATATTGTTTGGTTAGAATCATCCAGCAATAGCTGTTGAAGCAGCATTCTCAGATGCTAAGATGTTTTACCAGATAATTTGTGGGGTTTAAATTGTTCATTTACCAACACACACAGTTCAGGATTAGAAAAGAAAGTAGACAACTGCTCCGTTTCTATTGAGACTGAAGTGTTATCATTTTACAGAGGTCTAGCTGGAGATATTCCATTAACATTCTAATGAAAACAACTACCAAAATGTAGAAGTAAAATACACAGTCACAAAGTTCTTTTTTATTCAAGGTTTTTTGTTCCCTTGAAAACACAGACCACTTATGACCAAAACCAGAAGTTACTGCTGTCAACAACAGTAAAATGAGAAATGAAAAAGTTTCCATAGACTTACATACATAATATGCATCATGCTGACCTTCTGGCTTACAGGAAGTAACTAGCTTATTGAAAGTATTTGCAACAGAATCATCATGCATGGGACATTCACTGAGAAGTTTAAATTTTCACAATAGAGATTTCTGGTTATGTAATCTAAGAACAAAATTAATAAATAATCATGAAAGTTTACATTAAGCAGGAACCTTTCAAACTCCTCCACTAGTGAGGAAGACAAAGTAAAAGAAAAAAAACCCAAAACAATCAGTGTTAATCTTGGTTAAGAAATGCAAATCAAATGGCATAAAACAAGAGTGATGAAAGGTTTTTTAATAATGTCTAAATGATCAAGGTCCTTCACTCATGTTTTCAAAAGTCAAGTAGCATGATCTTAAGCACTTTAAATTGCCATTTGAAAGCTTCAAGTTTTTTTAAGGTCTGATATTCTTTGTAAGAACAAATTCATATTATTGCCTTACTATTATTTTTTCACTGAAATAATCCTATAACAATGTCCTTTACAGGACAAAATTCCAATTCTTTGATTCAGGATTTCTTCTAATTTCACTAATACCTGTTTTCATACATTAAAAAAATAAGTAAATACACTCCTTACACATCCACACACAAAAGTTATTCAGTTTTCATCCATATGCAGAATGAGTTTGTTGTCAGAGCTTGATTCTGGTAATTAGTCTTTCTTCACCTGGCAATCAGTCTGTGAACAACAGTTCCATAGTTTGTGGAGTTATCTTCTGCTCAAACACCATTTCAGTGTTGAACAAATTACTTTTTAAACTAAAGTAGCTCCAAGTTGTGGGTCACACACATTTATGGGTCTTCAGTAAATGACTATCAGACTTTCATATTGGTGATTGCATAATGCTATTCATGTTATTGAGACGTCGTTAAGTGACTTTTGCCTCTATAAACACAGAATAATTACAATTCACCATACTGAACAAAAATTGTAGATCCATGACCTTTTATTTCTACCTAAGAAAATAACACATTATTTTTTAAGGAATACCTCCAAAAATAATGTATTATAAATATGTATTTGACAGTAAACTGGTGTTTCTTACAATGAGAATAATACTTCTATAACACTATTTTCCGTAAGTTTCTAAAATTCTTATTATTACAGTGCATAAATTGTCATCCTTCTGACAATTTATTTCTCCTATACCCACATTTCTGAGCATCACTCCCTTTACCTGACTGTCAAAGATTAAAGCAATACTCTCTCCCAATTTTGATATTCTTTTCCTACAGTTAAAGCATTAATTGTTTCTGCATTCTCATATTGGGAGGTTCTAAATACTTGGGATAACTTGAATTATTTTTCAATTATTAGCATTTCACTGGGAATAGTATTTTACTATTCTGAATGAAACAGAATAGGCTTCTTTATGGTATTTTTAATTCTGCTTTGTAAATTGTATCTTTAGAAGTTGCTACGTAGTTTAAGCTATTTCTCATATATGGGCATATTGTAAGAGAACAATAATCATCATAATCCCCCAGAACTTTTTCAAAAAAATGAAATAAAACAAATAACAAAATCTCCTTTTGATTATGGCAGCATAATTCAGGGATAACCTCACCATTTTGGTGAGGCACTCTGGTAAAACACTGAACAGCACACAGCCCAGGGAAGAATCAGAAAAAAGAAAAAAATTCCTTATACAGTTTCCCATTAGAAAATTGTGTATGTTAGCAAATTTGTAAAAGTGGAATTATTAACTAGTATGCAAGATTTTTATCCAACCATAGATTTAGAGCAGAAATGACAAAAATTCACCAACTGAAGCCCTTTTAATTGCAAACCATTTTGACCTTGAAGACTGTCCCTTTGTGACAGAACTAGCACCTTCTTTGCAACCCCCCTAGAAACACCAGATCAGACATATGTAACCATATCATTTAAAAAAAAAAAAAAAAAAGGAACCAGAATAACTCCAGTAATTTCCTGACTGTGGGATATTTAGTAGAAGGTGTTATCACACAGCAGTCTTTTCCCCTAGAAACAGTACATTTTTTTGTAAAAATTTACAGGAAACTTTACATCTTTGAGACTTCTAACCATCTGTGGAATTTGGCAAGAACTGGCCAATGGTTTAAAAAGTTGTTAACAGTGGAGGAGGCAGGATTACAGATACACATACACACAGACAGTGTGTATTATTAGATGAGTTCCTTTTCCTTTAGATGGTGCAGCAGTGTACTAATGTAAAAGATATTAAATATACACCCCAGATTTTCATTACACCATCTAAGAGTTAAGATTTAGTTAATTGGGATGGAATTCAGAATATGGCATACATGATGTATGAATGCTGAACACAATTCAACTTTAGAGTATTAGATCTAAAACACGAGAAACATGTGAGCGTCCTTCTGGTTGTGTCTACATATAAGATGGCTTTTTCTATTTTGGAATTTACTGAAAGAAAATCTATGCAATTTCTTTGTAATTTAAACATGAATACAAAGATTTCTGAAGAAATGTGGCCCGACTTCAGGCATTCCACACTCAGAAGTTTCACTGTGCAGAACATGTCAGTAATTGTGTATCTATTTATTTTAAATGGCACTCTGTCCAAATTCAACCTGAAGATCCATCAGCCTTTTCTACAAAGAGACTAGAAATATACACAACATGAGACTAGGATACAATCTGTATTTTGGCTAAAATTACTTTTTATTGACATATAATTTTATTGGAGATAATTCATACTAAACATGCAAATTTTTCAAGAAATGAAACCACTGCTAACACACATGGTCTAAATCAGGTGTGTTGTCCCTCCTTCTGGAGGAAACTCAAAATAAGGACCATAGAAGGAATGTAACTGGATTAATTTAACTCAGGTCAGGTATAAACCAACCATCAATACAAGATTTTTACAGAAGAAATTACTACAAATGAGACATGCATGATCACAGCGGCTGAATCGTAATTCAGATCAGGTGTTTTGAATTCACTCCTATATTATATGTTAGATATACTCTGCTCCTTGGTAGTAGTGCAGTACTAAACAGTAGTATAATCTCCACATCCAACACAAACTCAGTATCTTTTCTTAATACACCATTTTTTTCCCAAGTAAGAACTGTGAGGATCAGAGGGAATGGCTTCAATTTGTGCCAGGAGAGGCTTAGATTCCGTATTGGGGAAAAAATTCTTCACCAACTGTAATTGTTTAAATTATAACTGTTACAATTGCAGTGTTTAAAGAAGCCCCAATGGAAAAGATTAAATCCCATAAATTCACATCCTTGTCACTGATATATCACAACATTGTCAGTGATGCTGAGGGAGTGTATCATTCCTCTCTAATCAGTAAAGTGCTGTGTCCAGTTCTAGGCTCCCCAGTACAAAAGAGAGATGGACATACTGAAGAGAGTCCAACAAATGGCAAGGAAAGATGATAAAGTGCATTTCTCCAATGAGGAAAGGCTGAGAGAACTGGAACTGTTCAGGCTGCAGAAGAAAAGGCTCAATGGGGATTTTATCAATGTGTATATGTACCTGAAGGGAGAGACTGAGCAAGAGGAAACCAGAGTCTACTCGGTGGTACCCAGTGACAGCACAAGAGGAAACAGTCACAAATTGAAACACAGGAAATTCCAAATGAACAGGAGGAAATACATCTTTACTAGTAGTCAAGTTGTCCAGTAAGGTTGTAAAGTCTCTATCTGTGGAAATCTGCAACATCCAACTGGACATGTTCCCGGGCAACCTCCTGTAGCTGACCATGCCCGAGCAGGGGTCAGACTATTACAATCTCAAAAGGTCCTTTCCAACCCACACAATTCTGTGACTTTGCAATATTTAAAAGGCCTTCTACCAAATATATATAAAGGTATTTCTAGTCAGCTACATGTGATTATATTTAAATAGCAAATTACTATAAAGAACTGAGACACAGCAATTCCAACAAAGACTTTTTATTTTTAATTCTATCAGTGCAATACCAAGCCCCATGCATTATCCTAACAATGACCTGTAGATGGTATCATAAAGCAAATAATATATGAAAGACGGCATTAATGGCCATAAAGTAAAATATTAAAAAAAATCAAATATTCAGTTTGGCCAGTTTACCACCTGCCTGTGACCATACTGATGCAAGAGCTTATGAATCCAAGTTTTTATGCTGTATCTGGGTTTTCTTCTCTCTGTACTACATCTCTACAAGGCTCTAAGCAATAACGTTCCAATGTTCAGGGACTATCAATACAGAGAAATAGAAAAGAAAATCTTAAAAATTTCTTCAGCGTTATCACAGAAGTTATGTCAGAAGTAGTTCAAGCCTCACAGATAAGGTTTCAGAAGTGTATTTCTGCACAATACTTAACTGTCCCACAGACAAAGAAAGCAAGAACAACCCCTCACAGTGAGCTCTAGGTAATTAATTAGCTTGTGCCTTTGGTGTAATTAGCCTGTTGGACATAATGGAGCAGTTGTATTGAGACTGATGCATACTGTCCCAGCCAAATAGGAAAGAAATAATCATTCTGATCAGTCTGATTCTACACAGAAAAAACATTCCTGAGGATAACTAGAGCCTCCAGACTCAAGGAACCTGTATGTTTGAGAGTTTGACTTATAAATTTCCCCTGTATTATCGCAGCTCCTAAATTTCAGGCTAACAATTGCAGCTCTTCTACTTCTGTAGAGAAAGATCTAGATTTCATTTTTATAAGGTGACTATAAAGTCTGATGTATAACTTGGGCAGTAAGGGCAAGTCCTACAACAAAAGAAGACAAATGTCAAATAAAATGGGTGACCAAGTAAGACAATAGTAAGTGTGGCTGGATATGTTTGAGATCTTTTATGACTAAACAAACATTATTTTTAGTTTGAGTATGTCTTTGTAAATCAACATTTCCATACATGAAATTCCAGGCAGTTGCTGACATAATCCAACACTGTAATTACCATACCAAGCAAAAAAAGCCAAGAGGTTCAGAAGTTGCTTCAAGTTTCCATGAAAATTTTATACTGCTGAACTGGATAAATCCACACATCCCATACATTTCTTACCATAGAATCAGAGAATGGTTTGGGTTGGAAGGGACCTTAAAGACCACCCAGTTTCACCCCCTCCGCCATGGGCAGGGACACCTACTAGACCACGTTGTTCAAAGCTGCATCCAATCTGGCCTTGAACACTGTCAGGGATGGGGCTGCCACAACTTCTCTGGACAAACTATCAGTGTCTCACCAGCCACATAGTGCAGAACTTTCAGTTTAAAGACATTCCCCCTTGTCCTGTCACTACAGATCCTTGTAAAATGTCCCTTTCCAATTTCTTGTAGGCTCTCTTTAGAGAGTGGAAAGCTGCTATAAGGTCTCCCTGGAGCCTTCGCTTCTCCAGGCTGAATAAACCAAACTCAGTTTGTCTTCATGAATATACTGAAGTTCAATTACACTTTTACTAAACAGGAGGGACAAGAAAATTCAGCACCATTGCCATGACTAACATTTTAAGCATGTGAATCTGTAATAAAAGCCTTACGTTGCTACAGTTTTATAATAAAGCCACTTCAAAGATTTTTCCTTTTTAGGGGAAAAATGAATTAAGTACAACAGAAAACTTGCTTAAGTTACTACTTATAGGCATATTTGCACAAATGAACATGTGCTGAATTATGGGAGTAGTACAAGTTATGTGTTTATTTTCTGTTCTTTCATGTGTACAGAAACCCTGTATCTCAGACACCATTTTGTGGTAAAAACAGATAAAGGATGACATGGAATGTCAACACCTGTCCATATGGTACTTGCCAGAAAAAGCTAGGATCTATATATATGGAAAATATATCACATATACACAAACTAAGTCATTCTTTAGCACCAGCAATCACTGGGGCTGAGAAAAATTTATGCACTTTACAGGTCTGCTATCCTAATCAGTAAGAGACCTTGCTGACAACTTGTAAGGTAACTAGACAATGAGGAGAATACAAATTGTGCTAAAAAAGACGAGATTGAAGGCAAACTAAAATAAGCTTCAGAAGTCAACATATATAAACAAACATATACTGGTTAACAGAGATTATTCTGAATGTTGGATACATGAGTGCATCATTTAGGACAAGTTGGCCTCAAAGCACAAAATTCAAATCTTAGTTTGTACATTAAAATGTACTTTTTTATTAGAAGATGAATAAAAAATAGAACAAGATACAGCAGTTCCAGCACACAGGAAATGTAAACCCAAAAAAATATTATTTGCAGTTTTTTAAAAAAGCACAGGTTTTACACATATGAACACATCATTACACTTTCAAGAAGATGAAGTCAACTGTGAATCTGGTATGTATTTTACAGGTTAGGTAACAATGTACTAGCAAACCATGTACATAATTAAAAGGCAACAGATTGAATTTAGGTAGACATCCTTTCCAAAAGTCAACTAGTTGATCATCTTATGATACCTCGCTTCTCATCAAAAATGAGGACAAGGTGCAAATTCAAATGCCTTTCTTTAGATGTACAGTATGCAATCCAAAAGAACCTATTTATGACTTACATTCAAGCAGACAAATACGAAACATGATAAACCATGGAGATTCACAGAAGCATGTATTACACATCAGAGTACCTTAATTATGTGAATGTCAACTGGTTTTCTTTCCGTATTTTGCTCATTTACGTGATGTAATAAATCCATGCAATGAACAAACATTGCGCAAGATTACAAACTTGTTGGCATATGCCACCGAATTGTATCACAGCAGCACGACACCAACAGCCAACAGGATTACGCTAGGGATCTGCTGCCCATCACTCAGGCTCATTTGAAATAGAGCTGTCTTTATATCCATCAGTTGTCTCCTTCCTTTCATAAAATGGATACAATAGACAAGAATGTCCACAGCCAACATCATTCATAAGTGAACCTTGCTAAGCTATAAGCTAAGATCTATTTACTATATATTTACATAATAAAATACACTTCTGACTTGCAAATCGAGGCTTTGCCTTCTACAATATTAGGTGAAATCCTTCATTTAGAAATATCTAACACATTTGAAATGAAAATGACCCTTATTTACTACCTTAATGAGAAAATTTGTATATCTTAAAAACAGTGGTGGGCGCTAATTACTTGAAAATGTAATTTGAAGAGCTTTGAATAAAATGGTTACACACCTGGTCTAATTCTCCCAGTTCTAGGTTTTCTCTACAACTTTAGTAACCATGCATTGTTCTGAACAACCAGCACAATAAAGGAGATGATTTTTCTAAGAATTATCCTTGCAATATTTAAATATAAAATCTGGTAATTTATTATAAATATGAAATAGTCATCCCTTTCAATTCTTTTTTAAACCATAAAGAGGTGCTATTTGGTATTCTGCTTTTCTGTTTGTTTTTTGATTGGTTGGTTGTTTTTTTGTAACTTTTGTTTGGGTTGTTTGTTTTTTTTTTCAATACAAGTGTTTCATAGAGCCACCAGGAAGTAAACCATACATTGTTTTTTCCCCTGACAAAGCCTACTGAAGACCTTAGGACTAAAGCCTTAGTCCTAAGGTCTACTATAACTAAAATACTACAGTGTCAGGCCAAAAGTATATTCCCTACAACATAGATTATTTTTGCAGTTATGATTAAAACAAAATAAACCAAATATATATATATACCACAGCCAAAGCCTGAGATAATTAGTGAGTTTCAGGTTCTTCCAAAATAAATCTTTGATATTTTAAACTACTGTTTTGCAGAAGTGAGAGTACACACTGAGGTTCACTATCCCCCCTTTCTTTCTCTGACTAGTGAGCTGCTGTTACTGATACAGTAAATACGTATTAGATTATTGACCTAAAAAGTAAACATTTTCTAGGTTATTAGTTAACTTCAAATTTTGAGACATACTTCTCTTTTTTGCTCCTCACAAACTACCAGATTTCAGGAATTTGGAGAGTCTGTTTTTCCTTCAGTGCTAACCTTAAACCCAACTGGATGTCTTGATAATTTTTCATAATATCCTGCTTCCCAGGAATATCAAAATGTACCCAGTACAACCAAAGTCCAACTAGAATGATTAACATTCCTCCTTCTTGCTCACTTTGACATAAAAAAACCCATGAAATAGGAATCTGGTATTTGTTTAAGCATTAAAAGTTTCTAAAGAAATGTAAAACCCTCTATCTCCTGAATAATCCCTCATGTTGTTCAGTGGTTTCCACATACATAAGCATCCTCTTAATGATTACTGGAAGACTTCTTTTCCTCTGTTAAGGTTCTCATACAGGGGCCGAAACCAAGTCTACAATAAGCCTTTTGCTTTTGAAAACTCTCGAGAGCCTGCTAGAAATCCCTGCTTGTGCTAGCCTACAATCCCAAGCCAAGCCAACACACTCAGCACATGCAGTTTCTTTTGCTTTTGCTTATTTAAATAAAATGGAAACAAAATGAAACCCACAAAAAACCCCAGTAACATTAAAAATAATCATAAACAGTGCACTTGTGAAAGAAAAAAATGCTTACCCTGTTTTAGACAAGGCTAAACCTGAATTATAGTTGCTGACTTCCTCTAGGCTCTTGCTGTATCATTGGTTGCATCTCTCAGAAAAAACCTTGTCATTGTGGAGCACTGACAGCTTTCACAGCCAAGCTATGTTTTGGAGATAGGCCCAACAGACCTAATTTCTTTCTCTTTCACTTATACACTCTTGAAAATAACTTTTAACCTATCCAGAAGACATTTTTGACATCTTGACATTTTTACTCTTTGGCGTTACTTTAAGCGTTGTTTCACCACTTGAGATAATTCTTTGTTAAACAAGGTTAACCTACAATAGTAATCAGCCATTTCAGGATCTGTGACAGCAGAAAAAAAAAGGGAGAAAAATAAATCTTTCTTCTAAAGACATAACGATAAAAAGATCTCCCTGGGGGAAAAAAAAAAAAAAAAAAAAAAAGAATCAAAGATTTCTGCAAAACTATTTTTTCCACAACTCTAGTTGCGAAATCACCTAGAGCCAAAGAACTATCGATCTGAGAAGAAAATACGACCTTTCACTCCATGTGTCTTTGTGGATACTTGTAGAGATCTAACAACTGAACCTTCCCATACCATGTCAAGTATGTCACAAATGCCATAAGAAAAGAAACTACAAGATTGAGACTTATCTGCTCTTTTAGCCTTTGTAACCTATTCACTACCAGGCTACCCGCTTCTGATTCTCTGCAGGATTATCTAGATGCCCCACATTACAGACCAAGTTGCCCCATCACTGGAACAGAATTAGTCACACTACATTAAGAATCTGTAAAAGGAGAAATCAATGTCTAGATCTTCTTCCCTTTACACTAGACAAGCATGGCCAGTAACCACCTGAGATTTTTTTATGAAAGTTCTCTCTTAGGAAACTTAACTTAATCTCTAAATTAAACTTTCTGTGATTACTGTGACTGCAAAATGCTTGTGTTCGGAAGAACTGTCAACTAAGAGCAAAAATAAGCAGTGCTGTAGCTAACTAAGGCACAAAAGTGATTTGATCCAGGAAAGAAATCTTCTGTGATTTTATCAGCTCCGAACAGTTACCAGTATCTACTGACAAAATAAATGGAACAGGCTCTCAAAAGTGTACTTTGTAGGCCATAACCTTTTTCCCCACCCTTAATAACTAGACTGGTACATCTATCTACAAAACCATCTCTATTTCATTGTTTAATGAGTCAACTCTAGTCCCATTAGAAGTGGAAATTATGTGTACAAACTTAATACTCCTGTAAAAATCTATCGAAAATCACTAAAAGATGAATGTAATTTAAAAGGGCACCTGTTACTATTAAAAAATAATACTATGATGAGGTATAGGCAGTGCAGTGCCTGTGTCTTTCCACATACATATTTTTAGGGGTTTTTGCCAGAAGGTAAGCCTTCATACATGCACAGGTAGCCACAGATACATAGAAACATACATGCCCCTCGATTTATACTCCTTTGAAATCTTCTGAGTAAGTCTGCATTGAGTAAATCTGCATTTCATTTGTCACATGTATGACAAAAAACATTTAAACATATTGACACTACAGTACTACTGGAAACAACCATGACCAATGAATTCCTCAAAACTCCCAGGATAACATTTGGCTAGAAATTTTTTTGAGGAGAGGAAAAACAAAATTGTTACACCCAATGACCATTGTATCAGCTGCATTACCTGCAGGCCGAATCATGACTTTTGGCAATCATGACAGCAACGATTCAGACCTTCCAGTACTAGGAAATACTTGAAAGGATCAAAAAACTGCCGAAGAAAGATTTCTGCACGTATTCACAAGCTATTTCTCAGTTACACTCTATGCAATATTTTCACCTTCACTGACGCTCCATTAGGCATTAATCAGCAAAACTTCTGGCTTAGTGTGTTCAGAGTTAATTTTATAGAGTCCTGCTTATTAAGCAGGGCTAATTTTCCAATTCCCTAAGTTGAAATTGAACATTTAAAATAAAACCTAAGGCATACTAAGGCATCACTGCCCACTTGCTCCCCAGATAAAAATATAACCTTATGAGGAGGAAAGCTTACATTTGGGGCCAATCACAGCAAGACAAGAAGCAAAAAAAAAAAAAAAAAGTCTAGAAAAAACTATTTTTATCATCAAATCTATGACATATTTTGCTAGTTTTCCACCCATCTTTTCACACTTCTAAAATTACATAGTTGTTACTAGATATCTTTCTGGCTGACAGGGAGTTAAGTGAAAAATTTATCATACATGACCTGCCTCATTTGCTTATTAACATCTTTCTTCTCGGCGTGATGCTGCCTCTTCAGACCTGCTAGCTTAACTGTATGCATATGCAATCCTGGTGCTAGTCAAAACGTTCCATATCAAATTAAACTTTGGGTTTAGATGCAAGTTATTTGACACAGACAAGTTAAGGAAAGGCCACAGATTCATTTCTACCATCAGACAGGAGGATAAAATAACTTCTGGTAGGATGTGGTAAAGAGCAGATGAGGTAGGCTTAGAGCTGTAATATTTCCACCAAGCTCAGTGGCAACCAAGATAGTATTTCAGACCACAGATTTAAAGTTTTGAAGGATAGGTGAGAGGAAAAAAGTGGTGGAATATCACAGATACAATAGTAAGCTATTAGAGATGGCAATGGCTTTAAAAAAAAATACTCTGTCTTATAGAAATGAAAATAGAGAACAAAACTCCTCAGTTTTCTGTACTACCTTAAGTTTACAGAATAGCCCAAACCAGTAAAAATATTAAAGCAGAAGGATTCTCACAGGGAAGGTGATGGCAGTTAATGAAAGTTATATTCTTACAAGATAAGATTTATTCCAGGACTGGCCACATTCATACAAGGGAAGAGCTTACTGAACCCAGCAGCCTTTAAAATTAACTTTGCAACTGAGAGATGGGTCTTTTAAAGAGACAGTCCAGATACTTCTTAGGGCTTCCGAGTTCTTTCTCTTCCTTAGTCATCTGACAACCACAACAGCCAGCTCCAGAGCTTATGAGCTGGGTCCAATGTAAAGCCTGTCTGCAAGAGCCCATTTGCTACCAGGTCGCACAGACCCAGTGGTAAAAATTAGGCAGTGGTTCAGTCTCGTTGGATAACTAACCAAGACCAGTCATTAAATGCAAGGTATATGTTGCCTGCTACCCAAGCTAAAAATTGCTCTATTGCAAAGAGTAAGGAAACAGTGAATTTACCTTTTTCTTGGTGTCCAGAACACTGCTCTAGCTAGAAGGTTGTGCTTTTCCTCTTAGCTTACTTCAAATAAAATTCATTCTCTCCTCATTTCACAACACCTAGAAGTGCAAAAGAAGATCTTACTGAGGTAGCATGGTAAATATTCGTTTAACTTAGTCTCTTTCCAGTACCTGGATTAGGAGGTGCCTATTTGACTATTTTTGAACAGGGGATAATAAATTTCAGATGCAAGTATCAAAGGCACCTGCAAAGCAATGTTACTGCAATGCTAACTTGGTATCCTTAACTATTCAAATTATAAAAAAGAGGAGACAGGTAGTCACTAATAAACACCAGAGAGATGCCATATTTTCCTTCTCCACAGTCAGGAATCTGTAATAAATTCAAATATATGACAAACTTCTTCCACGGAAAAGAAAGAAAAGGTAAGAGTGAAACAGCTACTTTAATAATTTCTGTCGATATAGAACATGCTATAATTTGATTTCTATGCTGGGAAGAGAAATTCTGAATTACCATTTCTCATTCTAAAGAAGTGCAACAAAAATTAGGGGTTTCTAGGAGATACTGCAACAGCAGAAATGATACAGTATTGCTGCTGCTTCTAAGAAATAGAAATATTTTATTATTTTGAAGTAGCTGGCCAGAGCTGGCAGTTGAACTCAATTACAATTCCATCAGGCGCTGGCTGACACATTCAGTAGTGCTTGAGAGAAGATGAAATACAGTAGTCCATGCAAATCACAATAGAAAGTAATCTCACTAACATGATACCAAGCCATTCCTTGCATAAGAATGGGTTTCACATTCCAGATAAAGGAAATTTAAAATATTAAAACTAAAAGATGAAATCAACTTGGCAAAATAATCCAAAAATGCTTTTGTTTTAAAACATATTCTCACAGAACTTAAAGCAGACAAACATATAATGTGGCATCGTTATTTTTGAAAAAGATCACAATGGAAAAGATGGCATCTTGGTTAATGCAATGCCCACGCCGTTTTCTGCATCCATCTGCAAAAGACTTATTTTTCACCAGGCTGTTTAGCATATGCTGGGGGAAGATAATATTAAGGTCATTTGAGATTTCTCCAAAGGTTGCACAATGCACTACACATGTAGCATTTACTTAGGATTATCAAATGCAGCTGCACTGGAAATTAGGAAAATACTAAACGCACAAAGGTGAAGCAGCAGATTCAGTCCTTCAGGACAGCTGGTGCTCCCTTTTGCTTAATGCACCTAGGCCCCAAAACACTGAGAAAAGCACTAGAAATAAGTGGGTTTTGCCAGGTCACTTTTTCTCATCGTTATTTTCTAGAACACTACTGTCCATCTCAGTCATTTTGCTTCAGGGCTTCAACTTCATTCCCTCAGATGCTACTCCAGCATCAAACAAATCTATGGTCCTTCTGGTAATCAGACTTTATTTTCTGTATTTTACCCTAAGATGACATAAACCTTTTGTTTCACCTTTGCAGGTTCATCTTCTCCTTTGGTCTTCAAGACAGCAAATTCTATAAATCAATTCTTCTCTTGCCATTATAACAAGCAAGCTCTACTAATCTACTTTCCATTCACTAATGTTCTCACCTTTCCACAGATACTCTTACCTGTTTACAAAAAAACCCCAAACAACCTGTTTCAGGAAGAAGGGGACTCAGCTTTATAATCAGTGCAGAAGTAAGTCTACAATCCTCCAGAAGTAAGTCTATCAACATCTGGCTGGAAAGGGTCTTTTTACAAGGGCATGTAGTGACAGGACAAGCAGCAATGGCTTCAAGCTGAAAGACTGCAGATTTAGGTTCGATATTAGGAAGAAATTCTTCACTAAAAACGTGGTAAGACACTGGAATACGGCCATGAAAAGCTGTGGATGCTTCATCCCTGGAACTGTTCAAGGCCAGGTTGGATTGGGCTTTGAGCAACAGGGTCTAGTGGAAGGTGTCCCTGCCCATTTCAGGGGGGTTGGAACTAGATGAGCTTTAAGGTTCTCTTCCAACCCAAACTATTCTATGATTCCATGAGATAGGACTGCAGACTGGACAATAAAATCAAAAATACAGGTTGAAGGAAACTTTTGGCGATCATCTAGTCCAGACTCCTCCTCAAGGCAGAGCTAACTTCCAAGTTAGGTTAGGTTGCCTTGGTGCCTCGTTCAGATGAGATTTAAAAACCTCCATGGCTGGAGGTCCATCCCAAAGCAATCTGTCCCAGTGCTTCACATCACTCCCTGTGAAAAGCTGCTTCCTTTCATTAAATGGCAGTTTCCTTCATTGGCACTTGTAGCCACTGTTCCCTGCCCTGTTGCTACGCACCTCCCAGGAAAGCCTGCCTCTGGCTCCCCCACTGTTCCTGTAACCAGCTCCCTGCAGTGCCTTTTCTCTCATTTCCTGGCCAAAATGACCCGCAAGCACCTCAGCAGCCCCCCACTCAGTGCTGCACTGTCTTGACCTCCTCCTCCTTTTGGAGGCTGCAAACTGGGCACAGCTGTCCCACTGCAATGGAAGAGGAGAATCCCCTGCCCCAACCCACCAGCTGTGCCTGGCCACAGTGAAGCTGTCCTTGCTGCAAGGGTGCACAGCTGCTTCTCCTGCAGTTCAGTGCCCACTGGATCCCCGCATCCTTTTCCACAGGATAGCTGGCAGCCAAGCTGTGGCACTGCTGGATAATGCAAAACCAGGTGCAGGACTTCTACTGAGCTGTCTGTGGGAACAGTATTTACACAGAGATTTAAGACAGATAGTCCTGTCCTAAGAAATGGAAGCTTAAACTAGGTGAGACAAGTCAATGAGACAGACTGAAAAATCACTGATTAAAAAAGGCAAGCCATTAAAAAAAAGAGTCCAGTTAAAAGTTCTGAGGCAGGCTCAGAGCGAGTATAAACACAAATGCAAATTCCAGAGTTCCTGTTAGAGGTGCAGGAGACAGATAATTGAGAAACACAAATCCAGGTGATCAGGATAAATAAAGCAAAAGTATTGGAAGGTTACCTGGCTGTAAGGTGTAAGAAGAGAAGAATGATTGAAAGTAAAATAAGTCATGTACAACCTTAGGCAAGCAGCTCACTTCTTCAGTTATTTATTCTTTCACTTCTGAGATTCCAATTAGGCAACATCAAAGATACCACAAGCCACTATAGCATAAAAAGGTCTTCAAAAGAAAAAGTAGTACTGCAGTCTGTTGGAGCTACCTGACAAAGAGGAGTTCAATAATCTTCTGCTGCACTAGAGCAATAGGAGAGAGAAATATAACTTTAAAATATAAGTAGTGGAAAGAAATAGGTATGTGCCTAAAAGGAAATCTCTAATTCATCATGCTAAGCTTTCAAAGACAAACTTTAAACAAAATGGAGGTAGCTGAAAATATGTATTCATTTTGCTTGTGAGAAGAACAAATCTCTCATGCCTTTAGGCAGTAGAGAATTATGTGGTCTTTCAAACTGAAAAAGTGTAAACTGTAGGATCAGACTGAATAAATGTTAAGATGCCAGTCTCACAATACCTTTGGGAATCTACTCAATAGCACTATTTTTGAGATTTCTCATACAGAACAGTGTATTTGTTTAGTTATTTACACCTTGAAGAGTAACCTAATGAAAGTGAAGAGATGCATTTGTGCATTACGGAACAGTGACAAAGGAAATATCTGCATGAGAATACACAACAGGTATGAGCAGACAATAATTTCAAGGTAAACTGAAAAAAAAAAACCTAAAATGAAACAAACCACACAAAACCTGGTAACTTTCAGATGGACTTGCTGGAGCAAATCCAGAGGAGGGCCACAAGGATGATCAGGAGGCTGCAGCAACCCCCTATGAAGCCAGGCTGAGCAAGTTGGGGCTGTTCAGCCTGGAGAAGAGAGAAGGCTGTGTGGAGACCTCATAGCAGCCTTCCAGTATCTTAAAGGCACCTACAAGGATGCTAGGGAGGGACTATTCATCAGGGACTATAGTGAGAGGACAAGGGGTAACGTGTTAAAACTTAAACAGGGGAAGTTTAGATTGGCTATAAGGAGGAAGTTCTTTACTGTGAGGGTGGTGAGGCACTGGAATGGGTTGCCCAAAGTGGTAAATGCTCCACCCCTGGCAGAGTTCAAGGGCAGGTTGGACAGAGCCTTGGGCAACATGGTCTAGGATGAAGCATCCCTGCCCATGGCAGAAGGGTTGGAACTAGATGATCTTAAGGTCCTTTCCAACCCTAAACATCCTATGGTCTTATAAAAAAATATTAATATTTTCTGCTTATCATCTTTCAAGTGTTAAAAAGTTACTTAGTAACTGCTTTCCCTCAATTTATGCAGACTTGAAATGGAGAATTCACTGAGTTCTCATAGGAAGAAGAAACCACCTTACAATTTAAAAAAAAACACAACAAAAAAAAAAAAACACAACAAAAAAAAAAAAAAAAAAAAAACAAACAAACAAAAAAAAAACAGAGGCAAGCTATTGGATGAAAGAGTAGTTTTCTAAATCTGTAAAGATTATTCCAGCACTACTGGAATCCAAGCACAGCTGTTGCAGGTGGGACAAGGTATTCAAAATTCAAAACTGAGATGTGTATGTCTGAAGAAGGCTTTTTCAGTAAGTCCCCGTGTAAACCCTGATGCAATGACCTGCTTCCTGAATACAAGTTACTGTGCATGTCTTTGGGGTAATGATGGCAGCTGTGGAGAAGCCCCTTGGTCAGTGTGATAGGAAGATTGATACCAATAGAAGCCATCATCATTGCAAAAGTTATTTCTGTGCTGTTGAGCAGGAGTGCTAGGAAAAAGCTGAGGCCCTTGGCTGAGGATCAAAATACATCTGAAGGATGGGATCCATCTCAGTATGCAAATATGTTTTGCCCTGGTGAACCAAAGCAGAAGACAGGTACAATTCTCTAACTCATAATATCATAAAAACACTTTATAAACACTATTATTAGGTCTAAAGCAGCAATTCTCTTTAGGTGTAAGACACCTACTACATAACTAGCTTCTTGATTTAAAAAGAAGATCAACTTCTTTATGTAGCAACCTGCAAAACTAACTACGTTTTCTTGAGAAAAGAGACAGATAAGGAGGCATAAAGGAGCTGACTCTAATTGGCACCTTTACTGGAGTAATCTGGAACAATACTTCAAAGAAGAGCAAAGAATAGGCTTAGTCATGCCCTTCTTTTCTTGTGTCATACCCCAAAAAAGGTTTAATCTCTGTCTTAAATATTATACTGTTACTTCTTTATTGAATTAATTTCATTTCTTTTATCCTTTCGCTTCTGCTTTTTTAAATCAATTGCTAAAATTACTTGGCAGAACTGCACATCAGGTATACAACACCACTTCTCATTCGCACGAGATATATAGGAAAGACATGTTTAAAAGGCCAGCCATTATGTGCAGCACATAAGCCAACGTCTCCTGCAGACAAAACATGTTCAGTTATAGCAGGGATGCGGCCAAACTGGATTTAAACTACCCATTTAAAGTTGTTTCTGCAACTAATCAAAACATCCATCTTTGTTCCAAATGTAACCTCTAATATCAGGTATGTTGAAGACTCCCTGAAAATGGAGCACAGATCTTGGAGCTTTAAGGTAGCTACAACTGAAATACAAAAGTGAAAATACAGGGTGGGAAGTACTGAAGAAGTCATTTAAAAGTATAGAAAGTCATGGCAAAGTACAAAGACATGAGAGGAAAAAAAAATGAGGAGCTGGGAAAACAGAAACTCAGCAAGAACAATCCCCATCCTTGGCAGCAACAGAGGTTCGCACTCCCTAGCTGACTGGTAACTGGTCCACAGGGACTCAGCAGGAGCCCACATCTGAGTTATAAGGCATTAGAATGGACCTTATAGGTTACCCTTACCTATCTACTGCTTGTATCAGCCAATCAATAATTGCTGTGTACTCATCAATTCAGTAAATTCCTGCTTGCAAGTCCCTATGGATGGTAAAAGATGTTCAAATAAAAGTGACACAGTAGAGAGTAGAGGAAGAGTACATAAAATAAATGTATGGTTTGATTAAACAGCTTTTTATCAGTTTGAATTTATTAATACTCCAGTTTTTAAAGTAAGAAAATGAAGGTGGCCTTCAGGTTTCACAACAAATAAACAATTCTGCCACATCAGAAAATCAGGTCATATTTTCAAGTCTGAACATAATAGAGCAGTATTTTTCACATGGTCTGCCTCATTTTGAAGCTGTTTGTGTGGCAACATCAGGAGATGATAGAGAAGAACAAAGTTTTTCCCTTTAGGGTTAACACTGTACATGACATTACAGGAATGTCATTATTGAAAGCTTTGGTGTCGAAGCAAGATCACCAGGAATCTAATAAAATTGACTAAATAGACTGACAGGCTTAAGACCTGGTCTACAAATCAACTTGGATGGCATTCAATTTCTAGTTCTGCTTTTCCTGGACACAGTGAAGCCAGAATGTTGATGATCTTCAGATGACAAAAGCCAATTTTAATTTAAAGTTCCTCTATTTAGTTTACAGGTGCCATAAGATTACTTAAATCTTTACCAATATTTGTAAAAAAAAAAAATAAATCTGAATTTGAAAGCTGTAGATGTGGAGGGGGTTGTGTAATAAATCACATTAATTCATGACCTTTAATTTTAATGAAGTCCTCCTGAACAAAATATTTACAAGTTGTCTTTCAATGCAAGAGTCTTTTAATGAAACCACTCATCTTTCACCTGGTATGGCACATGAATGCTTGCAACCATGTTTTTCTATTTATGTAAAGTTAAGAAAAGTAATACCCTGTTTTTAAAAGCAAAATTACAGCTCTATGTTGCAATAAGGATGTTCACACAAGTCCCAAAATGTGTAACGTATCCATTTAAGTGAGCAACATACACAGGGACATTTTTGAGTCTCACTCTGCAGGGGTGTCACAACACTCATTAAAATATAATAAGCACCACAATGAATAGAGTAAGTGCTCATTATAACATAATGAGCAATAATTATCACACAATGGTCCTGTAGAGTAAACTCATTGCTCTCCAAAAGTGCTACACCTTTTTTTTGCTTTTTAAAAAAGTATAAAAAGCTTCTGACTCAGTTCAGAACTAGGAGGCATACAGGCACGTTGACATGACACAGTACGTTTGACCAAAACACACTACAATAATGTAACAACACAAGACAAACTGACTTCAGTAGCACAGTGGGCATTAACAGCTTTAGGAAATCAGTCCTCACCTGACCTTACACAGTCTGAAAGAGCTCAAGTTCATTAGCCTTTAAGTCACAACACAAGGCTATACAGTCAACAAAGTCTTCCTGCTGGCTTTGCTTGAGAGGCATTTACAAACCTCCTGCATAGATTTCTGTCTAGAAGGCTACTCTTCAAATGTGTGTACAAAGGAACATCCCTCCGGTCATCTTTTCCCATTCATCTGCCTCATGGCTAAAGATGGATTATTGAAAAAAGGCACCTTATTTTAATTTCCCCATATCCACCCTGTTGCTCCCCACATTTTCACTGAATTAGGCCTGGAACTGGTGAAACCTTCATATAAAATGACACAGCTCTCTAATCTGGCAGAAAATTAACCCAAGGGAAAAAAAAAGAAGAACAACAAACCACCACCACAAAATAAACAAGCCCTATAAAATGCCTTACTTGTGGGCTTAGACATCTTGCATAAATTCTCCATAAGCTCCTCTATGCTCTCAGGAGCTCAGTTCTCTCGTAACACGTATTTATCTACTGACTCTTCCTTAAGAGATCAAGAGGTCTCTGACGCTACATTTTTCATTTCCACTATAAAACATGGTTGCTGTTAGTAGGATGCATATTTGAGAAACAGAAGGGCCACCTCCAGGATAATATTCACATAACACGATCACTGCCTCTAAACCTAGAGTGTCCAATTTACAGCAGCCAAGCCATGAGCACTGCCAGTTTATGACCCAGCAGCAAGCCAGGGACTGAGCCACAGTATTCTGCCAGCACTGGGGACCCACTTCCTGTCTATAGCCCACACAAAGTCTACATGCGCATAACACTCCTGATAAACACCTGGAAAGAGGCTGCTGTGCTTGAAGGCACTGCTGGCAGCAGATCTCACTATCTCCTCCAGGAACAGTAACCATCCTCCCATCATGCTGCTCCCTGAGGCACCCCTAGGGTACCCAGCATGCTAACATGCTGTGAACCTTATGCATAAGATAGCTGCTCTGAGAAAATACAGAATAAAAAAAAAATCCAGTTTGCTTAGGAAACACTAGACCTTATATAAATCAATTACACTGTGAATACTTTGCAGTCTTTACTTGCCTCTGAAAGAAGCTCAACCAGCTAGATATGTTGAGCACCACTTGAAAAGGTATGTTTGCTTGCAGGTTGTCTTACCACTTTCCAAAACCACTTAGAAGGGCTTGTAATACACAGCTAAGCTGGATTTCAAAACCTTAGTCATACATTCATTAAAAATCAGTAAGAACGAACATTACATTCCTTGAGCAGTTTTCGAAAAGAAGTCTTATATGGTTCAAAATTTAAAAAAAAAGAAAAAAGAATAAGACAAAGAATGACACAGAAAGAAAACCCAATTTAACATTCAATGCCGAATGAACTGATTACACCTTCTAATCCAAACCATCCTATGATTCTGCCACAGAAATACAAAAATATCCAAGATCTCTCTAGTTTAATAGGGAAGACAATATCTCTCAGCTCCAATTCCCTAATATGAATGCAATGATTTGTGCTTTTAATGAACAGCAAATACATAACGAGTTTTCTTTGTCAGCAAACTGTGTGGAAATTGCACGTAATTAATGACGTGTAGGTGTTTTTTTATGATTCCAGTAAGAAGGCTTATTATTTATGAGAAAGAACAAAATGTAAAGAAATAGTGATTGAGGACTGTAATCCAGACATAAATTAGTTTTTCTTTTTTTAATTTTTACATATTGGCAGTTCCCATGGGCAGTTAATAGCTTCCATGCTACAGTGCCACTCATATGCCCTAGTTTTATTTCACCTCTCCTGAAAGCCAAGATCTTACACTTAGAAGAGTCAGCAGTTCCCAGGTGCTAATAAAATATACCGGTGTTAAAAATACCTTTTTCAAGTCAAATGAAATATTTCTCACTACTGAACAAACTAAAGGAGCTACCTCCTTTTTAGCAACAACTTTATCCTTCAAATATGCATGAACACATGCAGATGAACACCAGTGCTCTCAAAATTAACAGTAATGCTTTCCCTGTCCTGCCAGCACTGTTAAACTATTCACATTTTTACTAATTATAGGAAGGTCTCTATCGAAGGAGCACTTGTACTTTGCAACTAGTGCAGGATTCACTGGCAGAGCCTCTCAGACCTGGTTCTGGGTATCTCCGGTGCTTGTCCTGCTATCACAGAGATTGTCTCTATTTTGCTAATTTCTTTTTTTAAAATATTCTATACATTTGAGTACCATCAACAGCAGCACATGACTGAAAGTTTGACTGAATCCTAGCCATAAATCCAAACCTGAGAAATTTCTCTCCCTGTCCCAATTCCAAGTGTCATCTTAAGCCTCATTCGAAAAACTTCCTCATACAGAAAAGGTGTTTATACAGAAAAGACATAACAAAAAGTATTCCCTCTGGGTGAGACATAGTCACTGGTAATGAAAAGCACTTCACAGTCACTTGGACCAAAAGATTTTCATTTGTAGGTCTCTCACCTCTTAATAAGATGTGAATTAAACAGAATTCAAATCCAGATGTGTAACTTTTGTATAGCAACGTATAACTCATTCAGTTAAGTGGTCTAACAATAGAATGCAAAATAAATCATTTAGTGTTTTAAATAATAATGGAAATGCACATTCCCATCAGTGAAAATAAGCAGACCTGGGTCAAAGAATAACTTACTGTACTTCCACACAATGTGATCAGTAACTTTTGCAGCTTTTTAGCAGTATAGAACACCATTCTTTTTTAAAAAAAGCTGATTTCCATTTCTTTGTACCTTCCCAAAGAATATGTGCATGAATGTGTACCCATATATGCATCCATAACCACAGCTGTAATGGCTTAATGGCAAGTGATTACAAAACAATACAGTGCATGATGTAGACAGTGGAATAGGCTGGGCAGGGAAATTGTGGATGCCTCATCACTGGAAGTGTTCAGAATCAGACTGGATGGAGCTTTGAGCAACCTAATTCGGGGAAAGATGTCCCTGTCCATGGCAGAGGGTGTGGATTAGATGATCCTCCCTTCCAACCCAAACCATTTTTGCTACTCTGTGGAACGTCTGGAAATACCAGAGCAGGGTATCAATCAAGTACAGCTGGTTGTTTTCAACAGGAACACTGTACAAGGACAAGAGATAATGGGCAGTATTTAGACCACCTACATTTAGACACATACTTCAGTTCAAGCTACGTATGTCACAGGTAGGAAAGGCAGGTTTCTCCCCAGACTATTTCATGGCAACCCATACAAGAACCCCACTGTAGTACATGAAAAGTCTGAAGCTGGCCAATTTGGAATAATTCCAGTGCCCCCAGTTGACAGGGGAACAGGACAAGGACACAGCAGTACACCCTAAGGAAAAACATGCCCATCCTACCACCTCACTCCTTCCATTTGGTAAGTCAAGCAAATGTGACTGATATCTTTTGTAAAGTACTTTCAGGGTTCAACATTACAGACTGTGCAGTACCACACAGACCAAAAAAATCTCACAGGTTGCTACAGTCCTATGGTAGAAATTCAGCCAGAACCTGAGCTAGCTTTGATATTTTTACATGACATTTCACAAACACCTTTAAAAATTTGTCCACGTAAGCACAGGATAAATTATATTGAAATCTAAACAAGGTAGAGTGAGGATGGAAAAATATGTCAATGATCTAAATATATCCCCCCTTGCAAGATGATTTGCTTAAAAGAAGTGAGGAAATTTGTAAAGAATCAGGAATCAAGCCTATAATTGTAAAATAATGTTCTGCCTTTTCTACGATAACAAACCCAGCCTTAACTCTGTTCAGATTTGAAGCAATTCCACAAAAATATAAATGGCAATTGCCATCATGCAAAATCACAATTCTTACAGGCTTCAGATATCCGTTAAATGTATTTTTGATACACAAGAACCCCAGATGTGCAAAGGCCACCAAGTTGCTAATCAATTACTTACAGAGCTACATGAGCACATTGTTCTGGTTGTGCTCAATGCGCAAAGACATTATTTAAAAAAAAAACAAAACAAACCCAAAACCAAACCCAACCCCAAAGTAACAACCCCCACTCCCCAAACTAATAAAGCAAAAACAAAAAACCAAACAAATCTAAACACAAGCTTAGGCTCATTCATGAGACTTAAGTGGATGTGAAGGAATGTAGTAACTGTACCAAGTGTAATGTTACCTCACTCCCTTCAAATACCCAAGTATTTTCATCTGAATTCCAGTTGATTCTCCATCTGCATATTAAGACCAGTCCCAAACAGTAACAGTACATTATTAAAAGCATCTCAGTATCCATAATTTGTCTGACAAAGCCTGGTTTTGGAGGAAATAAAAAATATCTCATTCTGCCAGTCTTCCTTCTCCCTTCCAGAAGACATGATTTTTTTTTTTTGACTCCCAATTCAGAAGCTTCTTAAAAATTCCTCTTCAGTTCTTGGACTGAATTTTCAAATTCCATGTAGCTTTGTCTGCTGGAAATTGAGAGCAAAATCATGTTCATAATCAAAACCTATTTACAGAGTTATAGGGACACTCACACTTAGGTATTAGGCTCTGCAATATTTCTTTAATGCAATATTGCAAAATACTCATTCTGTAATTATCATGCTATGTTCGTGTCATACAAGAACTTACCGAGTGTTTCAGGGACATGACTATGATTGCCCATCAAGTAAGTACTGAAATTAAAGCCCTTCACCCTGATTTATCCCTGTTCTACACTTTCTAAATTGTTGACCAAGGAAAGCAGGTTTTTCTACTTTAATTAAAGCTAGTGAGATTTACGTGCTGGATTACATAAACCACTGTAGGTAATTTAGGTGTTTTCATATTATTAAAGCTTATGACCTTCATACATGCACCTCCTTCCTCTAGAAGAAGATTAATAAAATCTCTTCCATAGAGACGATCACTCTATATTGATTTGCCACTTTTATTTTGTACTGCCTACATTGCTACATGTCATGATGGCTGATGTAGCTTAGGCCCCTTTGCAGGACAGGTCCACCAGAGCTAACTAGCTGTTAACTGTCTGAGCAGGAGCTCATCTTCATCTGCATAGAATAGATGACTCGCTGGTATTCAGCTGCTTTGATTCAATCTGATTAGAGTGATAACTTTCAGCACTACTTGTATTAGCAGAAATGTACCTCTTAACTAGAGCAGGAGCTTGCAGACATGGAACAGGATTTTTCATACCCTTCAAGCTTCATTTATCAGTCTGAGATGCAGGCTGAAGTCTTCCATACAACCATAACAACAACTAACAACTAAATTACTTGCATTTCATGTTTCTTTCTAGTTGATAAATATCCAGTCCTTACTGAAACCAGTGATAGAAGTTAAACCAAGTTCAGAGACAAAATGATATTTTAAAAAAAACAAACAAACAATCAAAACCCAGCATAAAACAAACAACAAAACCAAAATTATAATAACTTTAAAATACAGATTGTTCCACCACAGGAATGTCAGTACTGCTACAGTAAAAACTAAACGTTTCTGGCATGCAGACATGTGCTCACACATGTTTGTTTTGGATGGCAAGACATTTATCCCCAGTTGTTTTATATCATCACATACATTCACCAGAACTAGCTAATATTCACCATGAGTTAGCACAGCACACACCAACAAAGCAGTTGAGCTGGTGTCTGCATTGCAGGACAAAACCTCAACAGCAATTTTAATGCAGGTAGTAAAAAATGCTAACCTCAAATTAATTAACCTGGGTAAATAAACTCTAAGTGCAGTAAAGTGTAAAAGTAAATATGTAAAGTATAAAAACTTCAACTGGCATTTGTCCTAATAGCAGGATTAGCACTCTTGTCCTGATGAAGATTTACAGGTTCCCCAGCACCCACAGTGGAAGCCATTTAGTTTTTAATCTCATCAGTAAATGGTTCAGTCAGCAACACAGTGCCCTCTAAGCCACGCTTGTGCACTGGATCTGCTCCTATTTAACCATAAGTGCTGTCTGACACACTATTTCTCCTGTCGTTTTTTAGAAGGAGCAGGAAACAAGCAAACGGGTTGGTTTGGTCTTTGGTGGTTGCTTTTGTTTTGGCTTGGGATTTTTTCCCTAACGCCCCCCCCCCCCCCCCCCCCAATTGCTTGTCTGTTTTGCCAAGTAGAAATCACAGAATCATAGATGAGACAAAGTTATCCACTAGAGTCCTTAAGCAGGATGATCAGTGATTTTAACCAGCTGAAAAAGAAAACTATTACATTATTTCCAGGAGTCCATCATCTAAATTTGTGTGCTCGGTTTGTTTTTTTGTTGGCTTTGTTTGTTTTTAAAGCTACACTTTAATTCACATTGGGAAACTATAACATACCACGTCTTCTTCAGAAAAGTCTGAAACAGCCTGTCAAAGGCAGTGGAGTAGGTTAGGGAAGCCTTTGAGTTATTTCCCTATATCAGTCTTCTCACTTTTGGCATATGTTTAGGGTATTGCCTAAATGCAAAGTTTTAAATTAATTTATTATTTCCCCTGAAGACAAACACTTACTGTCATCCAGGAGAAAGCCAATTATTGCAGACAGAAGGTCCCTGTGTTTTCACACAACTGTATCTGATTGACTGCAGCACAGAAGTAAAGCTTTGGAAATTTAGGAGCTATGCTGAGTGCCTAGTTGGAATGAAAAACAGCATCTGTACCTTGAAGAGAGGCAGTGATTTTATCACCTGTGTTTTCCATCGTACTTCTTTTGATCATGAAAAACTAACAGGGCATTGATGTTCATGAAACTGCATTTATTTGAAACCCTAATCTGAATGATGAACTACATTAAAATGTAAGAAATGTTCATACTGCTTTACAGAGACACACTCAGAGAAATACATGCTGGGGTGTCTATTTGTCACGTTTCACTGGCTTTCATATCCTGTTCTCCTTGTATCTTGTCACTCGTGCACCCAAGCCAGCCTCTCTCTTTAACACACACACACACACACACACACGGAGGTTCAGGACCACCTTGTTTTCAAAGGGACACATTAGTGAAGTCATCCTGAGGAACTCCATTCTTACAAAAACCCTGGATTCCAAACCACAGGCAGTGCAGTTGGTAAAAATGTGGTGTGAACTAAAGGCACACGTTCACTAGGAAGGAATCCAGGGGGGTGGGCTAGGAGGAAATGAAGAGAGGATTCGTTTCTGGCTGTGTATTATTTACAGCGTCCTTTACACAAAGTAAAGTTGTGTCACTGCTTAAGCTTCAACAAGCAGCTAAAGGTACATCTGCAGGTGGTCTTCTCTGCTGCCATCTCAATCCTCGGTTATCATGTAATATGACAGACATGGGGACCAATAAAAATAGTAAAAACAACCCAACTCAGACACCAAGCTTCATGTTCTTCACATACAATTTAACATGACACGGTTTTTGTACAGAAAGGCTCACCTACGTGAGTTGATCCTCAGAACTTGCCTACCATCCCCATTAGAAGGCATCTGCAGACCATCCTCACGCGCAGCGGGCACTGCCGGCACGGCCGCACACCACACGTTCACAGCGCGCCGCTGCCTGCCCTGCCTCTGCTCTGCAGCTCCCTCCCGCACTGCTTCCTTCGGGGAGCACCGCGACCCCCACCACCACGGGGACCAGCCTTGCCGAGACCTGCGGGAACTTTCACACACACGAACGGACCCACTGCCACAGCGCAACTGCGCACAGTACTCCGGACTGCTCCGAGGGCGGCTGTGTTAGCAGCGCCACTGCCCGCCAATATCCACGCTGCCACGTATTTATAAAGTGTCAATTCATTTGAGCCTTACCTTGGCTGACTTGCCCTAACTGGTGACAAGGCACTTTAATTTACAGGAAGCACTGGGGACTTCCCGCGTTGCTGGCAGCACGGCAGCTCCCCGTCCTTAGAGGCACCGGCCCGACCCCGGCACCGG
>JANRGW010041498.1:36300-58739 GCA_024733675.1 Psilopsiagon aymara | reverse complement strand
TGATTGAAGTCATAATGTCTCCTCTTAATTAATTTTAATTCAGTTTAATTTATTGAGGGTTTGCCTTGATTTATTCCGCCACTGAATTGCTTGTTCAGACAGCTTATGTGAAGAGCCACTGCATTTTCTTGCAGCCTGGAAAGGAATGTTATCATGTAATGATCCACCACAAGTTACTGATGAGACTAATCCCATCCTCTCACCTTGTTCCACCTCTCCACCAGTGGGAAGAAAAGTGAGAAGGAATGGATGGATTACTGTTTGAAGAAGAAAAATTTCCTAAGGCTTGATAGCAGGTTTTGCAGGGGGTTATCAGCACATCTCTGCCACAAGTGCATGGATATGTGGCCTTAATCCTTGAGGCTGTTATTTCTTCATTTGTAGTATGGGTCACTTGTGTTTGAGCTTTTGGGATCTATTGTCCCTGGGAGTGTTCACACTCGGCACCTTCCTCGCCCTCACCAGGGAGGCTGGATTCCCTTTGTTCCCCCAAAGCAGTTTTGTTTCTTTACTCTTCCAGCATCAGCTTGTGCAATATATGCGCTGGAGAATGCGTCCTTTTCCTCCATCCCCTTCCCCCCTATCCTTTCCCCCATCGACCTTGTTTTATGGGAGGAGTCTGCAATCCTCCTCCTGGCTGGGTACATGGCCCTGATTTCCATTTCAATAGCAGGCTTTCTGCTGAGGCTTCCCCACGGCCCAGGCTGGTGAACAAGGAGCCCACTGTTTGCAGACGGGATGTTCAGCCAGCCCCGACGTCCCGCTGTCCTCAATGCGGCTTTTCAGCCCTCTGCTGAAGCCCGGGGCGCCAGGCTGGTGGGGGACAGGCTCCTGGCCCTGGGCAACATGCCACTCATTTTAAGCAGCCCCAGCATGCCCCCACTTTAGGACTTTTTGGTCTATCAGAGGTTTGTTTGACTCGCAGATGGTTTTCGTGCGGTGCTGAGGTAATAAGAAAGGGAGGGAGAAGTCAAACTGAAGTGGTAGCAAGGAATGGGGGATGAGATGGAATCCTTTGCCAAAGTCTTGAATGATGCACGGTGGAGAACAGACATCGTGCCCAGGGCTGCTGTCTCGTGAGTTCATGCTGATGCCTCAGGTCAAAGGCAAACTATGCCTCATCCCTGATGATTATCTACAAAACATATCCTGTCAGGTAGGTAGCTTTCTGATCCGGACATGCAGCTGCACCTCCCTGTCTCCAGGGTTGGGGGGTAAAGTCAGGACAGAGGCTGTCCTAGGATGTCAGAGCTTGGGCAAACCAAACCCTCTGGCCCCATCCCAGCATGCTGAGCAGGTCGTAGAATCATAGAATGTTTAGGGTCGGAAAGGACCTCAAGGTCATGCTGTTCCAACCCCCTTGCCACAGGCTACACTAAACCATGTTACCGTACACTAAACCTTGCACACCATACACTAAACCATGTTACCATACACTAGACCTTGGACACCATACACTAAACCATGTTACCATACACTAAACCTTGGACACCATACACTAAACCATGTTACCATACACTAAACCTTGCACACCATTTACTAAACCATGTTACCCAAGACTCCATCCAACCTGGTCTTGAACACTGCCAGGGATGGAGCATTCACAGCTTCCTTGGACAACCTGTTCCAGCACCTCACCAACCTCACAGTAAAGAACTTCCTTATATCTAACCTGAACTTCCCTTGTTCGAGTTTGAACCCTTTACCCCTTGTCCTATCACTACAGTCCCTAATGAAGAGTCTAATCTCTAATGAGGAGTCCTAGGCAGTACTAAAGGTCGCTAGGCAGGACCCTTCCTGTTGGGTTTGAAGCACCAGTCTCATTAATTACCACAGCCAGATGCAGATGAGGGCTGACAATGCCTTCAGCTAATGTGTTTTGAGTTTGCATTCCAGATAATGCTGCTGCAGGTGTCACCATGGATTGCTCTCTGCCATGGGAAAGCTCCTTTCAAGTCTGGGATAACTTGGCTACTTCTGCTGCTGGCAAGAGGACTCCCAGCTGGAAAGCCCCAGTGGAGCTCCCAGCATTGTGAAGTGCAAGGGTGATGGCTGTGGGGGCTGCCTTTCTGAGCCACTTTCACATTCTTCATTGGTTTTTCACTATGGATAGATGTAAGGGACTCCAGGTTTGTTTGTGTTTCTCCCCAAATAGTGTCACACTGATGACATTTGCATTCTGCAGAGCAGGCACAGAAGGGGCAGCAGCAGAGCAGGCTTCCCTCTCTGCTGTTGTAGGAAGAGCCAGCTGGAGAGTGGGGACAGTGATGAGGCCAGGCAGACCTCTGCCAAGGCTGGCAGCAAACAAAGCCCACTAAACCCAGTTCCAATGTGTTAAATCGCTAGTTCACAGCAGACCAGAATGAGAAACATTTCTCTTCTGTCAGTATGGGCAAATTGCTCTTACAGAAAGTAAATGCTTGTTTCTGTTCACTTCTTAAAGTATTAATTTAGATGCACCTTTTATTACCTTTCTTGCTGTTTTTTTTTTTTTTTTTTTTTTACCAAGTACTTTTCATTTGCCTCTGCTGGTACCCTCTCATGTGCTGAGCTCTTGCAGTTCTGGTTTCCTCTTCCTAATGGAGACGTTAATTCAAGTGAGCTACTCCCCTCTGCAGCATGCAAGTGGTGGAGCAGGGGTGTACAGGGGCCCAGAGATCTTGCTTTCATCCTCTCCACTTCCATCCCAGGGCTGGTGGTGCGAGGGTGGTGGTGAGCCCTGCTAGCAGTATGTTGCTCAAGTTGGTGATGGACACTTGGACCAGATCGGTGACTGCTTCTCTACTGTCAATGGAAACACTGGGAATACAGCATTTCCTGTTCCCCAGGCTCTGGGAATAGGTGACCAGTGTGATGCTCTCTGGTTATCCCGATACTCTTGCTGTGAAGACAGCTCTATGTGAAGGAAAGGCTGCTGTGGCTGCTGGCCTGTGGCCATGGGTAAGGGGGCAAAATGAAGAGTAAGAGACAGACCTCTTAGGCTGGCTTCATCAGGAATTAGGCATTGAAATATTCCCAGCACCTGGGCATAAACATTTAGCAGAGACTTTAAGCAAATTGGTGACAGCACCTGGGAAGAGATATCAGTTTGCTGGTACCACCTTCCCAGCTTGGTGGCTTCACTGCAGGATGACTCCCTCCTCTTCCAAGCAGTCCTGTACTGCCTGTATCAGTGCTGGAAACCTCATTGTGCACTCAGCTTTCATCCTCTAGTGACTAGTAAGAATGGGTTTCTTTTTTTGGGATGGAGTCTCTCAGTTTGGGCTCAGCCTAGAGGAGGGAGGGGGTTTCTGGCTGTCAATTTGACAGTGATTTGTATGTGTCTTTATGATGGCGTGATATCACTACGCTCTGAGGAGAAAGTACTGTGGATTTTGAAGGATGGTGCCTTTATTTCTATCTCTGGGGCAGGGCTGTTTGTAATATGAGAGTAACAAAAGTATATAGAAACTCATAGTCACATTTTCTTCATTAGGAGGACCCTTCTTGCTCTTTGCTGTGAGGAAATAAAAAGGAATGGAAACCAAACTGAATAAAATTAGCACTAGTAGCAGTACGTTTCAAGAGGGTGAGCACCCAGTGATGTTTGAGGCTATAGGGCCTGGTGCACTATTATGCTGAGCACTTCAGTGGAGCTATGATAGCTGACAGCCCGTGTGGATGTGCTGTGGATGCTCAAAGCTCAGCAAGATCAGGCCTTGTGTTAACATTACCAGCTAATGAAGTGCAAGGGACCCTGGGGAAGTTAAATCCCACTGGAATTCTTGAGCTCCTGTGACAATTACAGTATGGAAACTTTAGTCAAGTTTTAACACAGCAAACAGATTGTTTCCATCTTTGTACTTCTATGGGTGTATAGGCTCTGCAGGAGGGGACCTTGCCAGGCAGCTTTTAAGTGCTGCACTCCGTCTGACAGAGTTTATGCTGGTGTGGCCTGTTCAAGCTGAGCAGCTCCACTTCTACATAACTGGTGGTAACACATAACTGAGCTGATTCTTTATATCTCAACAGTGGATGTCAGGGAATTCAGGGAGAGAAAAATAGATGCTTGTGTTACTGTAACATTAATGTCTCAGACGGATAGGTTTCTAAATTGTGACATTTGGGAAATGTTACCTTGTCTTTATTGCTTTTGGAGAAGATTGTGTTTTCAGTGTGACTGTTTCCTTGTGGTTTCTTTTTTCCAAGACCATTTTACTGGATGCTGGGTATGTAAAGCACGGAGGTACGATGTTACTATGAGGACCTTCAGCATTTCATTTCCAGATTAGGAGTGTTGAGGTAGGAGACTGTGATGATAGTTCTGCCTGTTTCATTTCAGTTTTAAGAACCAGTCTGCACATGGTTATCACACGTGACTCACAATTAGGTAAAAGGAAAACTAGAAGTCATCCTTCAAAAAACCTAAACCTATCAGTAGCTTTTTAAGTACTGTATAGGATGCCCCTAAATATAGGTCTGGAAACAGCTTGGTGTTTTCTTTGACAGCTGCATATTGAATTCTTAGTTCTTTGAATCTGCTGTTCCCCTGCTGGGAAGGGAACATCAGTTCACTAGCATCAATGTGTAATTCAGCAGGACACATACGCTGTGAAAGTGAACCCTTCCCAAGAGGAGCAGACTCTTCAGCTGCACAATAATACTGGGGCACTTGGTCTTGGGTTGTGTATTTGTATCTCCTTTTTATTTATTCTTGATTTTTGTGACATTTGTATCTGATTTGATCAGGGGTTTTCTTCTTGGATTGTTTGGGATTTTTCCCTTTCCCTTTGGACCCGTTAAGATAAAGGCTCCTGGGAACTGTTTGTTTGCCCTCTTTCACTTTCCTGTCTGACCTGCAGTGGCTATTATTGTGAATGGGTGGCAAGAGTAGAATGAACTGCTTATGCTTGTTAGGGTTTCATGGTCTCAGTAACAGTGTGCCCCTTGCTTTAGATTCACATATGTTTGCCTGAATGGCCTGAGCAGGAGAGGAGGGTTCCTACCAGCACATCAGGTGTATTTCTCCAGGAAACCCATGACTCACACTGACTGCCATGCTGGAGGGGGGACCAGGAAGCTCTGGTGACCTGGCTCTTCCAAGTATTCACCAGTGAAGTGAATGATTCCAGTAGAAGCCATTTCCCTCCCCACGGCACCTTCCTGTCTCTTTTGCAAAGAGGATGCTGTGGCAGAAAGCACTGCTGCATCTCTGCAAGTGTGTGCAGATCTCTCACAGCAAGACACAGAGGAAATGTCTTCTTTCTGCAGGGGTTTAATTAGGCTGTGAATCACATTAGCAGAGAGGGTAGGCTTACTGTGCCATACGGTGGACATCACTCAAGCTGGGCGTGAAAGGGCAGGCACTGCAGGGTGTGCAGCAGGGTCTGAGCCATCCTGACTTTGCTCCCTGAGACTTGCAAAGGCTGGATGAAGCACAGCGTTCATAGTAGTGAACCTTGTTCGATCCTGGTCGCAGGATGGACCACCAGAGCTCTGCGGGACCTTCAGAGACGTGAGTCCTCTGACAGAGCATCCTTGAAGAGCGGGCATGTGGTTTGGGCAGTGTGAATGTGCCTGTGATATGTGTGTTGTGATCCTGCTGTCCGGCTCAGACTGTGTTTTAATAGTGTGTAAGGAAATGTGGTGTCGGCAAGGTTGCTTTGATGCTCAGAGTAGACTCCACATTGCCCTCTGAAGCTGTGTTGGAAGAATGCTAAGCATTTTGTCATCTGTGCTTTAAATAGGCTCATGCGCAGAACAGCAGGGATGCTGTGGGGCAGGAATGGGGGACATTGGCAGAGCTTGGTCTTGGGAAATATTTTCCTGCTTTTTCCTTTTGTCAGGATTTAAAATGGGGAGAAATAACAAACAGATTCCCCCAGATGCCATCCTCAAAACCAGTAGTGTCTGCAAGAAAGAGGGCATGCATAAAGTCAATATACAAGGGAGAGGCTTGGCTGGCTTATTCTGTGCCTGAAGTCGGAGCTAGCAGTTGGTGAATGAAATCATATACACATGCGCACATGTGTTCACACACACAGGGCTCTGTATTTGTCAGTAACAGTGTGGTAGCCTCTGTATATGAAAGATCATCTCTATGCCAAAGGGGCATCACCCGGGGAGAGTCACGCTTTCGGGGACTGCAAGGGAGAGAATCATTGATATGTATTGCTGGAAGACTGAAAGTGTGGCAGAAGCAGAACTAACTGTGCTGTTTAGGCTGCTTTTTTAGGCTTTTATTTATTAAAATGCTCTAGATGCAGAGCAGCTCTGCTCATTATTTATAAGTGTCGCTCCCGCCTTGAAATGGAATCTGCAGGCACTTTGATAAATGTGCTGAAAGCTCGTCTGGTGTCACTGCCGCTTCTCTAAAGTGCCTCCTGCATCCTCTGCTGAATTGCTGTTTCTTCAGTTTGGACAGCAGCGTTCCTCAGCCAACTGCAGTGGAAGTCTGTGTGGATCATCACATGGCAATGGAAATGGAGCAGGAGGGAGTGAGTGCCAACAGTGTCCTGCAAGCACTAGGTAGAGCAAGGGCAGGAGGAAGGCAGAGCTCTTCTGAGCCCCACTTGCCTCTCCATCGTGGTGAGTTTGGTATCGCTGTGCTCACACTTTGCTTTCACCCTGTACTGACAGCTAGGAATGGCATTGCTGTTTGTATTGCCTGTGCCAGAGAGCAGAAGTGAAGCTGTTCCAGCGCCAGCTCCTCCTTCCCATCATCCCAGTGCCTATGGAGGGGGACGGGCAACTGATGAGCTCTATGTGGGGCTATCCTGACAGCTGAGTGCAGGCAGCTTTTAAAGAGCTTAAAGAATGCAACTCCCCTGGGATGGGAGAAGACCAAAGTGGTGACACTGAGAATTCGAGTGACCAAAACACAAAGGGAGAAAGTTTTAGCTTTTAAATGAAAAAGGTCACCCTCCTACCTAAAACAAACACCCCCAAGCCAACCAACAAAGGAGAATCAACAACTAAACAGCAGCCTCCCATTACATAGTCTCCCCCTTTGGGTGGAGGGAGTTGCTCTTGGCTGATCTTGATAAGCAGAAGCTGCACTTGTGCTGAAGGTGGTGCCTATCAGGATGATGAGGCAATGGAAAGCTTGTGCTGCAAGGGTTGATTAGGGGAGCTTGGGCTGATTAGCCTGAGGGAAATGGAAGGGGGATTATGAGAGTGCTCAACAGGTAAACAGTGCCATGGGGGAAGAGCTTTTTAAGACTAAAGGAAGGTGCTGGCAATAGAAAATCAGCTATGTCACCTGGTCTGAGAATTAAAGCAGAGTTCTGAACTGTTAGGGATGTTTGGGAAGAAACTTCCAAGCAGACTAGCAGAAGTGAAACTCCTATACAGTCTTTAAGATGACTCTCAATCTGTCTGTGGAAGGGATTATGTGACAGGGGCAGACTCTGTGTGCTAATACATTCTGTCCTACGCTGCTTCCTATGTTCCTAGTCCTACATTAGCCTTGCGGGCTTTATGCGTGAGATGCACCTAAATAGAAATCATCATTGCAAACTACTTAAAGTTTCATCTTCAAACTCATTTCTTCTGTTTTCTTTCCTTTTTCTGCTCTTTAATGCTTCCTTTCAGGGTGTCCTTTTGACCTGAGTATGCCGCAGCAGCATTTCACCCGGTGTCCAGGTTTCCCCTTCCCCCTCCTTGAGCTGTCTCACTCCTGTGTGCAAGCTCTTTCCACCACTGCATAGCGCAGCTCAGCACTTTTGGGGGCTGAAAGCTATTTACCAGCTATAAGAGGGCAAGAGTACAGGACTATTTTCAGCACCGTGACCCACCTCAGCCAATTGGATTGTGTCTGTTAATCCTATTTGGTGGAGATGGGGTCACAGAACCTGAAATAGTTTCTGTTCTTTGCCTCCTCCTCCGGCTCTGTGCCTACACAGTGACCTGGCGCTGTGTCTGTGCTCTAACCTCAGCAGGAGAGAAGGGCAGTGTGAGGTTTGGGGATGAAGCTCCTGCTCCCTGCCAGGAGGTTGCCCCTGTCTCCTTGCTGATGCCCCATGGAGCAGTTTGCTCATGCCATGGTATGAGGTTGCTCTCTGCCCCAGTGGAGTCAGGCATGGGAGGGTCTAGCTCTGACTTTCAGCTTGCTAAGCCTCTCTCCTTTGGGGTTTTACCTCCCTGGGCATATCAGTGGGGCTTGTGGAGTGGCTGGGCATCAAGAAGTGGCTGCTGGGCAGTGTGGAGGAGTAGTAGTACCAGGTTCCACATACTGGTCCTCCTGGAGCACTTGAATGCTTGCCAAGGAATAATGACTCTTTGAGCCTGAATCCCAGCTCATCCTGAGCAGGCCCGAGAGCTGCAGTGGAAGAAGCTTAAGCATGGATGATTCATGTAGCCATCATGGGAGCTGGTCTGACTGCAGGGGTGATCCGGCACAATGCCGGTGCAACCAAGAAGGAGGAATGGGGTGAGTGCCATGGCTAGGAATGAACCTCATGGCATGGGCTTGCTCAATGAAGGAGCTGGCATTGCAGCCCAGGCACCAGCCTCAGCCTAAACCTGGATTTGTGCATAGGCATTTTGGTGGGGAGCGGTACCTCAGCATGGCACTGCAGTGCTTCCATTCTCTCCTGCGTTCCCACCTCCGAATGGCTGTGCGTATCCTGGGATGGGCAGGAAGGGTTCAGGAGTTAAGTCAGGTAAAGAAAGGGACATTAATAATCTCTTGCACAGTTCACTTCATATGCTTTAGGGTTTTAAAAGTCCTGAAAGATCTATTGCCTAAATGAAGCTAAGAATGGAAAGGGCTGTTTAGCCCAAACTGCATTTCAGACAGGATTGGAGGCTCTTGAGCTTTTCTTGATGCAGAAGCTAAACAACACACTTGCAGGATCCATTTTTAGCCTAGTTTCGCTGGGAGAGGAACTGTGACGTTGCACTGCCTTCATCCTTATAGCTTTGTACCTTGTTAGCTGATTTTCTGTAGTCAGAATACTGCATTTGCCAGAATTCATCAAAACATACAACCAAATTAAAGAAGGAAACAAAATTAATAACCACACTGGGGAAAAGGAGGTCTCTAATGTGAATTTGGAGAGATTATTAGGCATAAGAAAGCAGGAATGTTGCTGGGCTTTGTAGCTGCCAGTTATAGCTCGGCTCAGATGAGGCACTTTCTGGCCCTGATTACAGCAACTTTCAGTACTTTGATTGACAGAGGGTACCCTGTGTGCTGAACTGTGCTCACGTGTCTGCCTTCTTTCTCATCAAAGACAAACTGTGGGCTAATCTTTTGGGCAGCCCTAATGACAGTGGGAGATCATCTGCTCTCCTTTGAGGGTTAAGATGAGAAGCCCTTCTGGCCCTGGCCCAGGTCCCACAGATGTTGCTTAGCCCATACTATGAGTCCACGCTGCTTCTGACTTGTGCTGGTGCTTAATGAAGACATCCTTATTTCAAGGCATGAAACTGCGTGGCAGAGGCGTGTTCCCTGGAGGAGTGGCAGGAACAAGAACACTGTCTGAGGACAGTCTCTAGAGAAACATAAACTGGATTTGTGCTATGACCCTAAAATCAGCATCAACTCAGGCACAGGACTTTGGTTGCTATGGGTGCTGGACTGGGCTGAGCCTGAGTCGCCATGCTGTGTGTGGGGAGCATCTGTCTGGCTTGTGATGCAGTGAAACAGTTGGCAAGTGTCAGAAACCAGTGCGTGCAGTACTTAGCACTGCTTTAGACAGTGCTTTTCATCATGGGCCATTGCAGATGCTGAGTTAAGCCTGGCAAGAAACCCAGGAAGTGGGACAAGTATGCTACAAGCTGGGGAGCAAATGTGGTCACACTTGTGGAGTCATAGGGTGGGTGGAGGAGAGGCGGACTCCTTGCAATCTCCCTCTATTTGCAGCATTCAGACTACTGGCATTCATTGCGTGTTGGCTTGGCTGCAGCAAGCTGCATCTTCCTCCTCACCCGCCCCTTTGCATGGAATGAAGCACTTTTCCTGCTACACTAATACCCAGTGCTGCAAAACTAGGATGAGGTTTCCCTCTTTCTCTCCCGCCCCAGTATCCTTGTTCCTCTGTGTCTTTGCAGGGATGGTGTGAGCTCTCCCAGAGATATTCAGCGACAAAACCTTTCTGTTGTTTCAATGCTGTCAATGGTAGGGGCATTGGATTTGGATCCAGCATGAAGATGAGCAGCCAGCATAAATCCAGGGTGTATTACTTACTCTAAAAAAACCAGCCAGTTCATCTCACTGTCATTTGGAGTAGGTGTCCCAGAAATCAGAGCCTCAGTTAAGCAGGGAAGCCTGCACCAACTGCAGTTGACAGGGTTGTTCCAGTCTGAGTGCTGGCATCAATGGGGGGATTTCCTTCTGGGCTTTCTCAGTTTACCTGGACAATGATCCTAACTTTAGCCTTTCTTGCACATGGTAATATCATGTTTCAGACTGTTGGTCATCTGTAGGGCATTTCTTCCTCTAATGAGCATAGCAGGATCTGCTGTCATCTGGATGGGCTTTTTTCCCCTTCTGTACTTTGGGGCATGCTCCACTCTTTCAAATTTGTGGGTGTTTTTGCACAATAAATCCCTCCCAAGAGTGAATTTGCACTGCAAGTTCTTAGTGGAGCATTTATTCTGCCTTCCTGTTCCCGGGCACTCTGTAGTGTTACAGTTTTGGGTCTTCTGCTGTCAGGGGAAGAGGATTGAAGTTATTCTTTGTGGGACCTTTCTGTATCAAAATGCCCATTTCACACCATAAGCAATTCCATGGTGCCTCAAGTCCTTCCTTCCTAGTGACTGGGATGAGATTCACTGAGGACTACTCACAGTCTGTGATGGGGATTGAACTTCCCTGGGGACTGATGCCATGTTTTCCCCCATCCTGCTCTAAGTGCAGCCTGTGCTGCCCAGATTTGAGTGCTGCTATGCTTCCCTTTCTCTCCCCTTTGAATCTTTTTGTTCACCTCACATTGGTTCTGGATTGCCACATTACAAATGTAATAATCTGTCAATGGGTTTGAAAGCAAGGCATGAGGGTGTTTAGTTAAACCTTGTGTGATGGAGGCAGCCAAAAGGCACCCGTGGTGGTGAGTATGTATGTGAGAGCTGGCTGTGAGGGAGCAGCCAAGTGTGTGTGGGTGAGAGGGGGAATGAAAGATCTGGTTCAATAGATCCTTTCTATCCATGCTCCAAACATAATGGTCTTACGTGTGTAACCCACGAGAAAATAACAATCCCCTTATGAAATGTGTGGAGAGGCTTGCGCCAGGAAAAGGTCAGCACAGTGTGGCCGTGGGCTGGGGCACAGGGTTTCGGCAGGGAAGAGGTCAATGCTTTCCTGGCACAGAGGCTGGATTTTCCTGCCAGGATCAAGCTGGAAGGCTGACTCCTCTTACCTGGTTTGAAAGAGAGAGGTCAGGAAGGGCATGTGCAGGCTGTTGCCTTATTGCAAGGAGCAGGTCTTTTGCTTTACCTAGGTATCAGATGCTGGTAGAGAGGAGGGGAAAAGTGGAGTGGAAACAAATCTCTGTGTTTCAACAGCTGTGTTGGCCCTGGCATCCATAACCTCTATGCTTCTTTCCTTCATGAACAGATTACCACCTGAATATAATACAGAACTGCTTTACTTCTTAGTGTTATCTGGGAGGAGAGGAGCATGGACACCTGGGTAAGCCAGGGGGAATAATTGGTGCCACTGGACTTGCCTTTTCTTCTCCTTCGCACTTTGTCCACGTTGGCTGCTTGCACTCTTTGCTAAAATACTTGACTTCTGCTTCCCCTTCACTGCCACGCAGTTCTTACCTCCCTTCCTCTGCTGCCCCAGGAATGGGAGCATGGGACCTTGGTGCCTGGCAGCTTTTCCCAGTGAGCAGGCAGGGAAGGGCATAGCTGAGGGTGTAAATGGGCTGTATGCCTCCACAGCTAAGTATCTGCTGCAATGAGAGGTTTTCCTGCTGCTGTTGGTGCAGGATGTGGGTGTTACAGCTGCGTGCAAAGCCGTGCCACTCTCATGTGCCTGGTGCCCATTGAAAAACAAGGGGTTGGGAAGAATAAAGGCTTTTTGTCTTCTAGCTGAAATGGCCTCGACAAGTCACAGGCACCACCTCTGTAAATGCAACTGTTGTGTGTGATGACCAGCTCCATTGTGCGCATCCCCATGCAGCCATTGAGCCACAGGAGCTCCTCTGGTGAAAGCCAGAAGACATAGTGATGGAGAAGGAGCAAAAGATGGTGATCCTTTGCACATAACCTTGTAGCTGTAACGGCTGCCGGGCTGCTGTAGGCGAGCAATAACCCATTGTGCTTGCTGAAATAAGAAAATCAGTGAAAGGTGTTACTTAAGGATGGTTTCTGCAGTCTGTGAAGCCTGCAATCCTGTGTCTTCCCTGAAATACAGCTTGGTGAAAAGGGTTAGGGTGGAAGGGCCCATCTAGCCCACCTGCAGGCAGAGCAGTGCAGCACGTAACTTTGCATTAAGGACTTTCTGCTCTGGTTTTGCCATCAGGCTCAGTGTCTGCAATACCTTTCTCTTGCTTTCCAGCAGTCTCTTGGCTGTGTGCGGAGCCGCTGCATGTGTTGGGCCATCAGGGGAAGGTGCCTGATCTGTTGGTGCAAGCATCTGCTGGAGTCTCTGCTTCTCCATGGTGCTATTTTTGTGCCACAGCAGCTCAAGCAGGTTCTTACTGACTCTAATGATCCTGGCAGTGATGATAAGTGGCCCACAGAAGTGTGAATTTAGTTTAAGGAGACTAATAAGCCAAAAAAAAACCCCAGCCAACCCAAAAACCTTCTAATCTTGTCATTATGTTCAGGTCAGGGGATCAGCAAAATGATCAAGCGAGGAAGAGAAGCAACTTCTGGCTACTAGATTTTGCATCCCTATCCAGGCCAAGTGCTGAGGGTAACTATGAATGATTGTACCACAGTGAACATCAATCTTGTAACAAGCTTGGATAATACCCTCTGGTGAATTAACAAGGACTGCTGATAATCTAGGTGCTTTTCAGCTGTGCATTGCCAGGAATAAGTCTCAATTCTAGGGGGCCTGAGTCTCTCCTCAATCTGAGTTTAATTCCCTCCCATCTGCTGTCTGCATTTCCTGACCCAAGTAGGGCACAACCTGTGTTTTGAGGGGAACAGGGACACACAGCGGGAGGATTTTTGCTGTGTGGGCATACCCAGGGTCTGTTGTGGTCTTTGTTCCCCCTCACATGCAACCAAGCACTGCCTCAGCTGAAATGTCCTGGGAGCCTCCACAAAGGCAGAACAAAAGGCCTGAGCTTGGTGCAGTCCAGAGCATGGGACAAAGGCGGTCTCATTCCCAACATTGGTCGGAATAAAGGGGATAATTGTCTCATTATTCCTGCAGCCTCCACAGCTCCTAGAGAAAGAGGAACTAGTGTGCCTCTGCTGTAAATAGAGCCCTCAGCACATTCCACTGAAGCAGAAGATGGAGGTAAAAAGCACTGCCTACCCTCTGGTCCAGGCTCAGATTCACCACTGGGATTTTGGTCCACTGAGCTTTAGGTGGCTTATTCTCAAAGGAGGGGAGAAAGCATGGTGTGAGCTTTCTGGAGTTTTATTTGTTAGCTGGGGGCATGGGTGCATGGTCAGTTTGCAACTGCTTGGGATTGTTCAAGAAGCCTCTCCCACCCGTGTCCTGGATGTGATGGAAAGGGCAGGAAGGGCATCCTGTGTCCTGGCTGTGCCAGTGTGAAATCAGGGAGTGCTGCTTATTCCTCCTGGAATTGCCAACATACATTTCCATCTGCAGGCTATAGAAATGTCCCAGAGATCCTTGCTTGGTGGCTGGGGCTTGGGAAAGGGAGAGGTTTTGCTGAGGTTTGTGCAGCCAAGAGCAGAATCGAGTGCTGTGACTCAGGTTTGTTCGCTTTGCCTTCTTTTGAAGATGTCCCATAAAAGGAAGAAATGTACCACTGTCAGAAGCAGAGATGTTTCTTTTGTCAGAACTTGTGCACATTTCACTGATCCATTGCTGGAGGTTACTGCAGTGCTGCTGATGACTGTGCAGTTATCTGCGGGTGTCTGAAATCCCCTGGATCTGTGATTTGGTTATTTTTCTCTATTCGTTCTCATGGGAAATATCAGGAAGGTGTCTCCCAGATTTTCCTGGAGGGCTTCTGGAAAGATCAGGAAGGTGTATGGTGAAGTTTCTTCATCCTTGTCTGAAAATTGCTCTGGCTTTCAGGATAACTTTATTCCTACAAGAAGGGGGATTGGAACTAGGTGATCTTAAGGTTCTTTCCAACCCTAACTATTCTATGATTTGTTAGGTAACTGGTTTAAATATGTGTTAACATAAAACAGAGGGTGAGTTTTCAATGGTTCTTCCAGTTTCTTGGCTCAGCCTTCGGTTCTGTTTATGATGTGACTTTCATGGGTTCACTGCAGATGTCTTTGGCAAAAATGGGGAAGCTGAGACCTAATATTTCTAATGTGCCTTCAAATTAAAAAAGCAGATGCAAAAAAACACCGTTCACGCATGAATTTTCGCTGTAGGTTTTTGCAAACCCATTAAAACAGAAACCCAAAGGCCGAAGCATCCTTCTCTTGCAGCCTTTCTGGCACATCGCTGTGTGACTCTGGTGCCCTGGTTGGGCTGAGGGCATGGGTAGGGTAGAGGGAGGTGGGTTTGGGTGCTTCTGGATGAGATCAGAGCAGGCTGCAGGGATCAGCTCCTATCCCTTTGTCCCAGCCTCTGCCACTGACCTGCTGTAAAACTTGGGTGTCTCACTTTTGAGCAGGTAAAACTGGGAAGAATGGCAAGGGTTTTGTGGTACAGGGAAGCAATGAAGGCTGTGCTTGTGCCATTGCAAAGTTCTGGATGGATATAACATATCTTTATTCCCTGTCTGGATGCAAATCAAAAACCCTGAGGCTGTGCAGAGGAGGGATTCCTCTTCCTTGCAGCCCAACTGCAAACCTTCCTGCCTGCAGGCTCTGCTGTTCCCCACACTGAGCCAGCACTTCTATGGTATGAGGCTGTCTGTGGGCCACTTACATGGAAGATGAAGCTTTCCGAAATCCTCTCTGTAACCTCAGGAAGTACAGGCTGCAGCCAAGCAATAAGACTTCTCTGTCTTTGCAGCACCATCTGTCCCCTCTAACTTTCTGTAATCCTTCATCTGATGGATTAGAAATTATCACTGAGGAAGACTGGACTGAATCAGAAGGAGGGTTCTTCCTTCAAGTGACTTGGGCAAGGAAAGCCTTGCTGAAATGTGATGTCTTTCTTCTCTTCCTCAGGGTCCTACAGGGTTGCCACCTGCCATGTTAACATGTTCTACCATTGTCAGATGTCTCCTTGATACTTAAAGCATCTCCTTCCTTTTTTCAGCACTGATGTCAGTCTTTCTGCAAGGGACGCAAAGCTGGGGGGCAAGGCTCAGTGCTGAGTTGGTTGGTGTACTCTGTTGCCAGTGTCACCCAAGCACTGGAGCAGGACTAGTGTCTTTGTGCATCAATTCATGCAGGGCTCTCTGGTGCAAGAAGGCATCCTTCCTGCTCTCACCCCATTGCTGGCAATGCTGCTTTGAGCAGGGTGAGTGCTGCAATCTCTTCCTTCCTTGATGTTTCCCAGTTGTGTCTGGAATAGGATTTAGGGACCTGTGGTTTAAGGGTCTGTCAGTGACACTAAGGTTCTGACACTTATCTGCCTACAGAAGTGCTGCCATGACAAGGAGCACAGCACAAAGAAGTTGGCATGGGATAGTGGAGAAGGAAGCGGTGAGCCATCTTGTTTGGAGGGCTTGGGGAGATGCCTGGTTCCTCATGCCAGGATGAGCCAGCATTATTGTGTAAGGGGCTTGTGCTGCTGGTTGTAGCTATTATCATAGAGTGTTTTATTGATACTGAATCTCGAACCACAAGAGGAATAGCTCAGTTGGTTATGCAGTGCCTGCAGGAATAAGGAGCCATTGAATGTATCTGGGTGAGCAGAGCTGGGCATGCAGGTGCACATAGAGAGGCAGCAGGTCTCAGCAGCGAGAAGGAATCCTTCTTTGCTACCAATAATTTTTCTGACAGAAGCTGTGCTTCTGTTGCTGTTCCTGTAAGATGCAGCAGGAAAAGGATGACTGCTTGGAACAGCCATGTGTAGCTTCCCCAGGGAAGCAGTGGTTTCTTTTGTAAACCATCCCTCTGTGTGTGTGCATGTTAGTGCTCAGTGTCATCAGTCCCTGCCTCCCAAAGAACCTGCACTACAGAAAGAGGACTTGAGAGGAGGAAGGAAAGATGAGAAGCAGAGAACTTGCAGGCTCACAGGGAGGTGATGTGGGCAATACCTATATGACATTGCAGTAAGTTCCCTTGACCTTCCATTCGAGCTGGTAGATGGAAACCAGTGCTGGTCTGAAAGCCATGAAACTGCTTCAGTGCAATGCTCAGTATAAGCTAATGCATCTTAGCATGCTAACCACAGCTATGCAGCTTTATCTGCTCACAGGATGGTCAGGGTTTGCTTCTGCCTGCAATACACTGAGTAAATATACCCATGGCTCTACTGATGACATCCCAGCCCCTGCTTTTCCTGAAGTGCAGCTCACCTTCAAGTGCTTGTTTAAAGGAAGGCTTCTAAGGCTGTCCTCTATATAATCCAAATGGCTCTAATGTGCACCAGCTGGTCCCATCTCCTTCAGATATAATTAATGTGCACCTTGCATGCTAGTCTGTCCACTCAGCAGTTATATTGTGGCTTGATCCTGTGATGAGTTCACATAGGGATCTCATATACCACAATGCAACATTGCAGTATGAACATATTAGCCTTAAACTGTACATTAAAAATAACAGTCTGAAGCTCCTAAATTCTGTTTCCCTATAAGCTTGGCTATTCCCAAGCTGTGGAGACCTTGGGTGTCCTAGCAGGTAGCCTGTAGAGGTTCAGCATTTGGGAAGTCATTTGCTATAGTGGTTGAAGGGGATGAAGTTGGGATGAGGCAGTTTTGCCTTGATAAGTGATCCCCAGAATGGGTAGTTTGGAGATTCCCTTCTATACCTGCAGCTGTTTGCACATTAACCTGGATGTACAGCATCTATTCTCCTGGGACTTGCTGTTTCTACAGAGGAGAGCAAATGAAGACTTGTGTGATTTCAGTGGAAGCCAGGGAGCAATTAGGCAGGCAGAGCAGTTTCTGGCATCCCTATCTCTCTACTGAAGAAATGGCGTGACTGCTAACAGACATGTGCCGTGTCATTGTTCCTTTTCATCTGAGGGCCAAAAAGCACTTTACAGGCATTTGAGCTTTACAAAATCCTCCTGCAAGGAGTAGAGGAATTCTTCGCAGATGGAGGAAATGTCAAAATGCCTTCTTTCGGTTTGATATATTTGTCATTGACAGAATTGGAGATAGGAGCTAGGATACCTGTTCTTAGCCTTGTGCACTGATCACAGGTCCTTCTTCCCTGTCGCTTTCGGAGCGACATAGCCCACAGTAATGCTCCTGGAGGGACTTTCAGCATCTGCTTTGGTCAGGAGGCTACTTTGCAACGCTTCTCTGTTCTTGCAATGGCATATTGTGTCTGAGCTTTATTTCACATGGCTATATTGTCTAACCATTTCTTTTCAGGTATCCCAGCCTGCAAGACCCATCCGAAAGTGCCTCCCGTTCGCTGTTGCTCCCTGCTTTCAGTCTATGCTAGTCCACTGATCCCTTGAATCACAGAAACCCCCTCCTTGTGTGGGCTTTTGTTTATCTCCTGTCAGAACTGTGCTTCCCTTTCCAGGTTACCTTGCCAGACATGGATGCAAAGAAACCTGTCCATGGGGGAAGGGAGCAGGTTGGGAATGCCCACCCTCTCAGGGATGTGTCTGGTCTTGCATGTTGTGAATGGGAGTTGCTACTCCGTCCTCTCTTCCTCTTCCCTGCAGTGAGCTGACCATCTGTTTACCTTAATGGACTAGAGATTAGCCCAGGGGTTAAGTTATCAACATAATTAACCTAGATTTCTCCTCTATGGCTGAGGCAATTTTTACTCATCTTTTGCTCAGGTAATGTGAAATTTGGACGGCTCTGTAGGAATAACAGAAACTGGAGCAACTGGAGGGGAGGAATTCCCAAGTTTGAAATTACCCTGAAGCCCCAAGGCATGGAAACTAAGCTTGCACAGAGTGTATGTGATGTTCCCAGCTATGAGAACAGTGTTGCAGAGAAGTCTAACGTATTATTAATACTGCCTGTTCCTTATGTGAAGGGCTTTTCAGCTCCATGTCTCAAACCAGGCAAGACTCATTAGCTCCATTTTATGGAGATTTGTTCCTGGAACATATTCAGAAAGCTAACAAATTGAAGATATGTGACATCCCTGTGTTTGTGCCCCATGGGCAAAGTGCAGTGTAGGTCCACATGTAGGATACTTCCTAGCCTGTGCTCTGGGAACATGTGCTTCAGTCTTGGGCTATCATTCAATACTGTGGTTATGTATCACCAGATACTCTTTTCGTTCTGGATCTAACATGCTCGAGTAATCCTACAGTCATGTGTGGGTGGGTTTTATGCTGCCTCTTTTTCCTTGACAGTTAAAGGTTGCAGTTGCCTCTTCAGAGCATCCCTAGCTTCCTTTCCTGCCCTAGATTCAGTCTGTGTTTGTGGATAGAGCAGCTAAACATGTGCACAGGCAGACTGCCCTAGCAGGACTGGCCATGGTAAGGCAGTGCCCTATGTTTCAGACAGCACCAAGTTCCTGCATATGCCTGTGGCCACAGCAATCTAGCCTTGGGCTCAGTTTGCTGTGGATTGAGATAGCCTGCAGAGGCTGTGTATGGGAACACTCTGATCCATCCCTGCGGGTACTTCCCATGCCAGAGGATATGCCATGCAGCACTGGAGGACGTCTGGCATGCTATCAGGCTTCAGAGATGGCACTCAAGTGATCATTGTAATTACTGTCCTGAAAGCTTTTAATCCCTTGGTTAAATAAACCCAACAAAAGATAGTGGGAGAAGGGAACTGCAGCGGCTGGAGGACAGCAGTGCTGTGAGTGAGGAGATGTGCTGATGAGCAAACACCAGCATCCTGCCAGGGATGCCTAATCTGGCTAACGATGAAATTAGCATGCAGCTTTGGTCAGATCCCACCTGAACCTCTCTTGCTTACATCTTATTGTCATGTTAGAAGTAGTACAAAGAAAAACAATAATGACAAAGGGTGCTGGAGGGGAGCTGAGGTAGGAGAAAAGATTAAAGCAACTAAATGCATTTATAAAGGATAATTGGTGATTAAGAAGGGAACACAACTGTCTTCCTGTAATTTGAAGGGTGTGAGCTTCAGGGAGAGGTGCTGCTCAGAAGGATAACAGGGGGTATACAAGTAGGAGTGATGTGATAAAGCTGAGGGAGAGAAATGTAGGTGGAATGTTGAGAGAAGCTCCTAGTAGGCATTTTTTGGTCTGGCTGATGAGTGACAATGGTAAGAACATCACTGTTTGGGACACATCAATACAGACAGGAAAATGCTGGAGTAAGTGATTTGGCCCAGCCAGGACTGGGCTGCTGAAACCACACAAACATTTTGTCCCCTACTCCACACTTCTTATATGAAGAAGCAAACAGCACCAGGACTTCTTGTGGTTTTCAGTGGGGAGGTGTTGCAAATGTGACACTTTGCAGTAGCGCTTTACCCCACACTGTCACTGTTAAATCTGCCTGCTGTCAAACTGCACTAAGGTGTCAGTCCTCATGTATCACTGGTAAGGTTTGGGAAGGATTTGGTGGAGGTTGGTGGCAGCACTTTTACCCCTGGACTTTGCAAAGAGCAATTGTCCTTTGTCAAACAGGGGGAGCCCTGGTGGTATGGAGTTGCATGAAGATAGAAAGGCCTCAAAGCATGCCCATGTTGATGTTGTAGGTGCTGCTTGGTTTGCACTGCTGAATTGAGGTGCCCATCATGCTGCTGGGCTTGTACTCTGCTTTTAAATAAGGCTTAAATATTGCAGACCTGTGTTTTGGACAGCAGAGCCCCAGTTGCAGTGTGGGGAGGTTCTCCCTTACCTTGGGCAGAAGGGATCAGAGCCTTCTTTTGAAGGGTTTGTATACCCAGTCTATGTTGGTGGAAGTGTTCAGAAGGACCATGGCTGGATCAAAGCGATGGCCACCTAAGACGTTGGTCCTTTATTGTCCCACAGTTGTGCCCAGGCAGAAAAGGTGGCATCACTCTCCTAACAGACATAAAATGGTTGGAAAGGACCTTAAGATCACCCAGTTCCAACCCCCTGCCATGCCAGGTGAGATGTCTACTTGAGTGCTTGTAGTGATGGCTGTGCTGCAGCCTTCTTACTCATTGAAAATACACCCCACCACCCTTTCCAATATGAAGCCTGCATGTACACTGCTGGGAACTGCTCCCTGTGTACAGCTGATTGTCTCCATCTGCTTACACATCCTCCTGCAGCTGCTTGCATGTTTTCCATAGAGTTTGCAGAGTTTTTGCTTGCAGAAGACATTGCCTTGAACAGGGTCCCATTGCAAGCATCTCACCTCATTAATCTCCAAAACATAATGCGTTTACCAAGTTTACAGCTGCCTGTGGGAACCTATCTATAACGCACACAAATTCCTTACCTTGTACCTCATCTGCACTGCTGCTCCTTTCTACCTTTCTCCCCAAACCTGCCCCCCTAAACATGTCTCTGTTTTGCACGTCAGCTATCCAAAGGTCGTGGCACCAGGTATTAGCATGGCAAATGCTGTGATGTGGTGCCTGTGCTCCACCACGGCTCTTACCTGGGGTGGCTGCTCCTTGTCTTTGTCATCCTAACACAGAGTGACTTGGCTGGAATGCCCCTGCAGTAACCTGCTTGGCCATAAACTGGAGACCTTTACAGCTGAAGATTTGCCTCTAACATCTTTTTTCAGCTTGTCTGGTATAATTCTCTGCTCTGTGAGTGCTTGCAGACGCCGTTGCAGGTTTAATTTCTAAAGCAGACTGCGTTGTAATTAAGAGACCGCAAAATGAATTCAGCCTAGCAATAACAAACCGTAATAAACTGAGCTCCTAACAAGACTGACAGGAGAGCAGTCAAGCTGCACTGGGATGTTTTGGCATTCACACAGATGTTTTACCTGACATAATAATAGCAAGTTTCTTTCAACTGCTATGTTCACCTTTTCTGCTAGGCTCTGACAGCCGCTGTCACCTCAGAAATCACCAGCAGTCGTGCATCCTTTTCTTTCCAGGGAGGGAACAGCACCAGCTATGAAATAGAAGCTTTCATCCTGGAAAATATCCAGACACCTCTAGAGAAAAAATCCTTCTGCAGACAGATACTGACCACAGAAACGAATAATGCAACCAATGGCAACTGCAGGGTTGATCCTCTGCCTCCTTCCCATAGGCAGGCAAGTCTGAATAACTGCAGTCTATGACAGAATGCACAATACCAGTGTCTGTAGCATGACATTGATGCAGACATCCTAGTTTTGAGTTCTGGTGTCTTGAGGAACTGGAGGCATCTTTTAAATACAGCTGTATCAACTATTTCACAGCCAAACACATACTAGCCAGACAGTGTAAGGTTTGCTGACTTGCAGCTGGCCTGTTGGGCTGGAAGGCCCCATCTTTCTGCCTTATGGACCAATCCTGGTGCTTGCTTCAGGACATGCAATTGAGCTGCTAGCCCTGTTCCAGCAATGCTCAATGAACCTCTCAGTCAACTGGCCTGGGTGAAATCTGGGTGGGTCTCATTACTGGGTCTTCCCTTCCCGGCCTGGCAAGGTCTAGAGAAAAGCAGCTTGCTGGTCATCATGTCTCTATGAGAGAAGGCAGATGGTTGTCTAAAGAGCAGAGGATCTTGGCACCCCACAGAAGTCTAAAGTTCTTGTCCAGGTGAAGGTCGAGACCCTTCTTTGAAGGGCTCGCAAGCCTACATATTCTTGTCAGACAGTGTGAGACAGCAGCTTGTTGGCTGACAGACAGTTCAGAACAAGAGTAGTCCTCCCTCTTTGTGTCCAAGCCCATGTGAACTCAGGGAGCCATCAGCTACTGCCTTTGATGATGCCAGTCAGGCCACTGGTGTGGATGTGTGTGTGCTAGCAAAGGCACAACCCTGGGCTGGCTCTGTAGCTGCGAACAGACCTGTGCCCATAGGTGGTTCTGCTCTTCTTTTCCTGCTAGGACAAGAAACAACTCATTGAAGGCAGCTTCAGATGTAGGGAGCAGGTTGGTGGCTGCTGTCACATCATTGTAAAGGAGGTGGCAGGGCTGCGGGGCCAGGCAGAAGGGTTGTGCTGCCGGATGGTGTAGTTGTGTGAGCTGCTGTCAGTCTGTGGCATCCCCAGTGTACTTGACAGCTGTTAAAGCAGTGCAGGCGAACATACCCAAGAGGAAGTGACAGGGAGGAAATGGAAACGTCTGGAAGCATACCAGAGAGCGAAGCTTCATCATAATATACCCCCAGGCCAGAGCAGAATTACTTTAGTACAATGATACTTTATTTCTACACACACACACCACACCCCCCCCCCCCCGCTTTCCTCT
>JANRGW010041498.1:0-36004 GCA_024733675.1 Psilopsiagon aymara | reverse complement strand
TTTTTTTCTCCCCCCCCCCCCCCCCCCCCCGCTTTCCTCTTGGGGCAGAGATGCTACAGATCTTGACTGGTATTGCTTGGTACGTAAAATGTCATGTTGCGCAGCTGAAAGACATGGTGGCCAAGGGAAACAAGAAGCAAGCACAGAGGAGCTACTTGAATGTGTGTTTTCAGGGTAGCAGGACCTTGGCTTTCTGGAGTCAGCCTGTTTTAGAGGTAATTTTGGTTTTGGAGCTACTGCTGGTCACCCACAAAATCCAAGAAGGAGTTTTCTTTTCTCCCATGTACATTTACGTTCAATAATGGAGTGGTGTGTGCGGTATATTTTCACAAAGATCAGATTAACTTTGGTGTAACAGGGCAGGATGTTGCCCTCTCTTTTAGTACCTGGACACCACAAACCATGTGGTGACCATTTTGCTCTTTCCCCTTTTACCATTCAACCAGAGAAACAGAATCTGATCTTGATTTTTTACCTTCCCCTGAAATGAAAAAGAGGAGTTGGGGGGAAATAGCATGCCACATGTGTGGTAGTGCCACAACTGGCGCTAGAAAACCTCTAAGGCTAATGCCTGGTAGGTCATGTCATGTGTGCAGACCAACGTTTGCCCACAGTGAGGCTGTGATAATCAAATGATTTTCAGCTTTTTCCTCCCTCTGCATCACAATCTAAATAAATCTCAGAGCAAAAGGCAGTTGCGATTGTTTATCATTTGATGAGCTTCAGCTTTGTCTGTGGCAAGCACTAATAGAAAAGCTGTTGTCATCCAAACCCAAGCAGCCTTCAGCTGGAGTTAAATTACAGCACTGCTGAAGAGTGACAGATTTGGGAGAGAAAATAATAACAGGTGGGCAGATTATTAACATACAATGCAGACAATACCTGGAGGGTAAATATAATCAGCTTTGAGATGGCAATGAAATCTGAGGAGCATTCTGAAAGCAAAGAAGGCTGGTATACATGAGCCCTCACAGTGAGGACCCCTGCTTACACAGCTGGAGAGCTGATATCTCTGTTTTAGCCACTTGTTTTCCATCATGCAGGAGTGCTTCTTGTACCTGATAACTGTGTGAACGCATCTTATTTTGTCATGTTTCACAGTAGGCTTCCCACAGCATCCTAGAAACCAGCAATGTCTTATTGCAAGAGGCAAGTGCTTTGAAAGGCATTGTGGAAGCCAGTCCCTATTGAATGGCTTGCCCTGAATCCTGTGAACTACTGCATGGCTATGAGCACAAGCAGCACCAGTGTTGCCCTCCCTTGATCCCAGAGGAGCAGTCCCATAACTTCTTTGGATAAGGATGATGTCTCTCCTCTGCTCAGGCATGCTTTCTTCTCAGCATCACTCTCCCAGCCTCCTGCCCCATGTATCACGTAAGTTTTTTGCTCTGTCTGTCCTACTCTCTTTCAGCTGTTTGTTCTACATACATTTACTTCAGAGGGTTGTCTGGGGAAGATGTATTCATGCCAATAAAATTGATAAACTGTCAGAGAGAGCGAGAAACAGTTTTAGTAACTGGCATTACAGTGGATTTGCTGACCTGGCACAGGGAGGGGAAGGGGGAAGGCTGGTAAATTAATTACAGCAGTGCTGAGGAGAGCCTGGCTTATCTTGGAAGTGGTCCAGTTACTTGTCTTGCAATAGGCATCCAACTGCTGTATACCTGAGGAGGTAACAAATGCATGAGGTTGAGAGTCAAGGATGCTCAAGGTGTGGGTCTGGTTGGTGTGAGCTGTGTTGAGACTGTGCTGCAACTCTCTGCCTGCCTATCTATGACTTCCCATTGCCTCTCCTTGTCCTGGCATTTGCAGTTGCATCCCGGAACTGACTCTTTAGATAGCGGCACAGTCATTGAGACTGATGTGAAGAAAGTGGTGTGGCAAGGCATGGGCAAACCTGGGATGCCAGCAAAGCATGAATTCATCTGATTTTGATTCCTGTTCCCAGCTTAAATCCTGGCTCCAGCTGTGCCACTGACCTGGGGGAAGGCAGGGCACGTCTCCGTGCCTGAGCATGGTCTCCTTAGCTCGGAAGTGCTGCCTTCCTTGTATATGGAGGCACATATACAGGGCTGCTTGTGATCACCCTGGAGAAGGGAAAAAACTGCCATTACGGTCTGCATCCCCATATGCCTTCCAATTGACTACACAAATATGGTACCTTGCCTTGTTTTGCAGTGCTGAAGCTATCCCTGAAGCACCCGAAACACACTGCAGTCCCCTGTCCCAGTCACAGGGCTGGAGGAGGAACGTTCATTTCTCAGTACTGTTGCTTTCTCTTCTGCACCCCATTCTGGGTACGAGCTTGGGAGAAACAAATGGGAAGCTGGTATGCCTGGTGGAACACTGAATGAGGTGGCTCTACTGCTTCCCAGTTTCCTGAGGAATTTTGGAGAAATGCAGAGGTTGAGTCAGCTTTCTGCCCATGGGAGACTTGGAGGCTCAGGGGCTTCACAGTGGGTGCCAGTTCCAAGAGAAAAGCAATGTGTTGACCGAAATCTCCATAGATTTCAGGTGTACCATGAGTCAGAAGGGAGAATGTCCCTTGCAAAAGAGATATTCTCTCTGAAATTGAAAAATCATTATGGTGCTGGTGTGATGCTGTTACCCCTCTGTTGCTGTTTATGAATCCTTATCACCAAAGGAAAAGTATTTTAATACTTTTGGAATACAAGTGGTCTCCTTAGGGGCCATCTTATTTGTGATATATGACTGACAACGTGGCCAGACAAAGGTTATTGCAAGAAATAGACTTGACCTTTTAAGCGTACAACAGAGATTTGCAGCAGTAGTGAGAGCTGCTCTTCCTAAATGAATGCGTTAGCAGGCAATGAAAGGAGTACACCTAATTAAAAATGTATGTCAAGGAAAATAGATGGGATAAAGAAGGGTAAACAAATATTAGAGAAGATAAATGTATTGTCCCAACAGGCAGCAAGGAGAGAGAAGGGTCCTACGTGGAACAAAAGCAGCCATTTTGAGAGCTGTGCTTAGCACTCAGTTGCGATGAAATGCAACAATAAAATGCAATTATGGCTCTAGAGCTGGAGGACAAAGCTGTTCTGATGGTGGTGCAGAACCATCGTTAAATGTAGGAGGAGAAAATGCAGAAACGCTTCTGACGTCTGGTCAAGTCTGGTACTTACGTAGTTCTCATTGTTAATGGTCTTCACATCGAGTATACATTGTAAGGCTGCATCCTTAGCAATATTTTACAGCTGGGTCTATAGCAATAGGATATATGATCAGACATGCAATCAAATGCATACAATCTCTAAGTTTCTCATCAGCTTTTAAAGAGAACATTCTGCCTGCTGAGAGTTAAAATACTTTTTTGCTTATCTGCATTTGTAGGAGTCTCTTTGGCTTTAAATACCTCTGAATAGAGTCTTCCCTGAGCTTGGCTTGCTGGTTTTGCTCTGCCTCCTCTGTAAAATTAATGTGAGTTATTGAGCCGGTATTGGCTTGCTATTATGCTGTCTAGTCAGACCTGTGGAGGGGTAGGGGGGATTAAGATAGGGAGCATGTAATCACCTGAGCTGGAATTTAGCCATGATACTGGACTTATCACTTTTAATCTTATCAAAAACAGAATCTAAAGGACCACAGGATCTCTAATGGCTCTAAGTGGTCTGGTCCTTAGCTTTACATCTGGCCTGAAAGCCTGGGTCTCTAACAGAATGGATCTCCTGTGGGGAAGGCTGCTTTCCCAGCCTGGGCTTGGCAGAGAGAACACCCTGCTTTGGGCAGCATTTTGTTTTATTCCCCATGAAGGTCTCCTTGCTTTGCTGTAGGATTTTGCCCATTCAGGCTCAGTAAATATGGGAGGCCAGGCTTTACCAAGGCTGTTAAGGAAGGGTGGCTACAGGAATGACCACTTTTGACATCTCTTTCAGTGCCTTTTTGGGGAGGGCTGAAAGGAGACACAATGTCATGGAAGAGGGAACTGCGTATAGGCTAGAGCTAAGCAGCTCTGTGAACCTGTCAGATCACCCTTGCTGCTGCTTGCAAGAGCTTTGGGGCACAGCGCTGGAGGATCTCGGTGTTTCCTGGTGAGATGCCCATTCACAGCGATGTGATTCCCCAGCATGGTCTGACCTCTGTGGGCCCTCCTGAAGAGTGGGTGTGCAGTGGAGGGATGCTCTAGGCTGTGTGAGCACTTTTGATTCAAAGTGATGGCTGCGCAGTGGTAGCTCACACAAACGGCTACTTGACATGAAACTCCTCTTGGGAAACAGTCTCCAGCCAGCACTGGGTGTGCTGTGGGAGGAGAATGACTGAAATGATATGTTCAGTCTATGAGGATCTGTCCCAGGCCTTGATGGGTGCCCCAGACCCCACAGTATGGCAGGGGCACAGCCAATCCTGAAGAATCACTGCCTTCCAAGGCTGGACCAGAGCTCTGCTGGCTGTGCACCAGGGATGCAGGAGGAAGGTGAGGTAATGGTTTGAGTTGACAGTGCTGTCTCAATACCTGTGTAGATCTACAGGCGGAGTTGCCTGAGGAAAGATGAAAAATTAGCAGAGACGTTTTCCTCCTGGCTGGCCCACATGCCATTCTAATCCCATTGCCAACATGATGGGCTTTTCTGCCTGAGAAGTGTGGAGTGAAATCCAAATCATTTGACATGGAGCAAAAACAGCTTCTGATGGGGCCTGGGGTAATAAACCAGTCTGTAAAATGCTCTGCACCTTGAGGAAGGTCTATACATAGATCTTGTTTCTATGGTGGCTGTGGGCTAAGGTTGAAGCACCTCTAAAATGTGGACTGTCTTCAGTAGAAGGCCAGACTCTGCTGCAAATGGGGAGAACAGGCAAAGTGTAGTGGGGAAGCCTATTTTATTCCAGATGATTAAGGCTTGGTCTGTGTGCAAAGTGACACCCATGTAATGGAAGGTATGTTTTGTTAGTGTGCAAATCTTTTTGTCAGTTCTTTTGGTTGAAACTTACCACCTCAATGTTTAGGTGGTAGGTAGCCTGCCCAGTGACAGCTTAATGTCAAGGGAAGCATCATAAAATCAAGGGCTGATGGATTTTAGACAGAAATGTTGCACAATGTGATGAATACAAAACTTGGGATGAAATGCAGAGGGAATTACTTCTGGGGAGGTGGCAGTGGGATGTTATAGGTGCAAAAACATTACAGCAAATGTAAAAAAGTTGTCAGGTCCCAGGGATCTCTACCTGGGAGCTAAGGGGTGAGCAGCAAGCGAGTGCATCCCCAGGGCTCAGGATGAGAAAGGAAACACTGCTCTCCATGCGGTCCTCTAGCACTCACTGTTATCACAACTCATTCTTTGTAAGCCAGGCAAAAGGACTCATCCTCTTTCCAGAGAGATCAAGCCTGCAATGTAAAAATAGTCCGATTTGGGCTGGAGCTTAAACCTAAAGTGATTACATGACTTCTATTAAAGCAAAAAGCAAACAAACAAACCCTATTTTCCCTCTGGCGATTACATAACTCACAGATCATATGTGAGTTGGGGAGTTCAGAATCAGAATGGGCACTCTCCAAAGCCATCGACACAGGAAAGCACCTGCACAACTCAAACCCAGCATCCATGCGCTGCAGAGATGGATGCTGCAGCGGCAGCTGAGCCTCAGAAGCGTCTCTGCATGAATCTTGCTGCTCCTGTTTTGCAAGGGGATGTGTGCCTTTTCCCACCTGTATTAGGTTGGCCTCATAACCTCTTCCTCAGCATGACATTTCATACTGCACTGCTGCCTCTGTGCTGCAGGGTATAGAGCTGCTCTGTGGACACTTGGGCTTTGGAGGACCACTTTTGCCAGTGTCTGTGCAGCAGCACAGCTAGCAGGGAAGTGGGTATTGAACTGGGAGAGGTAGGAACGGCTCAAAAGGTTATGTTCCCAGATCCTGTCCACACCCAAAGTGTAACATAAATTGTCCTGGAGCTCTGCATGGGCAGTTGAGCTGAAAGGCAGACCAGGGTTTCTCATTGTTAGGATTGGAAGGGACTTCTGAAAACATGTAGTCCAACTCCGTCACCCAGTGAGGCTGAAAACTTGTGTAAATTGATACCTGCTGGATATAGAGATTTCCCATATTATAGGGAATTATACTTGGGTGAAGCTTGCTTCCATCAAATGATGGTTTTCCTGCATCAACAGCAGTTGAGAGATGGCTGCATGTTGTGGCTCATGCTCTGGTGATTTCTCAGGTGCCTTTGTCCTCGTTGCAGGTCATCAGTCAGTCTCCCAGCTGGAAGTTGCTGCTGAGTCTGCTACATGATTTGTAAATGCTGAGGATGAAGGACATGATTTTTGTATCTTTGTGATATATAGCTTGAAGGCTTTGAATTTTTCCTGGCCTGAATCCTGTTAGAAACCTGGCTTGGGCAAAGTCATTGCATAGTGGCTGATTTAAGTACAAATCTCCAAACTAAAGGCCTTTGTGGCCCTAGTCTGGGAGTCCAGCAGGTCCCTGGCCCCAGCACACAGTGTGGTGGTGGTGGTGGATATGGGTGGTGATTTCCCATCAATTTCCATTTCCTGCTGCTCTGGAAGTGAAGTTTTGGTGCTGGAGCAGCAGGGCAAAATGTGGTCCTTAAAAGCTGCTCTAAGCAAAGATTCTATGATTCTGTAAGATCCTAGGCTTGTAGGTGATGGTGGATGTGCTGGGAGTATGTAGGTAAGACACAGAGGTGTCATCTTCGTAGAGTTATGGGCAGGACCAGGAGGACCCCTTGTCCACACTGCTGAGGAGGTAGGGATTATCTACAGGAGTGGACCAGCACTTGGGTTTTAACCTGGGCCTCTAGCAAGGACTGAGATCACATGCTGGGTCCAAAAAGTATGTGTGAGAGCTGGGGCAACAGCCATGGAAGAGCTGAGGATAACCCTGTAGTGAAGGTACTGGTTTGGAGGGAGGTGAGGAGCACTGGGCTCTCCTAAGCAGCTCAACTACTGAGCCTGAGGCACTGAAATGATGAACTGGGTAGTCCAACAAACAGCCTTCTGTGTCAGTGATGGTAAAAGCTCTTTGCCCTATGCTGCTATCCCTTTATAGAATCTCTTTCTTGCCCTTCAGTGTCTTGGAGTCATATCCTTGAGCTATTTTGCCTTGTACAAAGGTTATCAGTATTTCCCTCTCAAAAAAGGGGCATGACTGTCCTCTGGGAATAGTTCACAGTCAGAACTGGATAGGAACAGGGGCTTGTCCTCCTTTATGTGAGAGCATTGGGCATCCTGTTACAGACCAGACAGAGGGGGGCAAAGCTTTTTTGATCTGCTTGGAGAATGTTTAGAAGCAATACATTGCTAAGGAATTTCCTCCATACTGTGTATGTGTATGTGTACGTGTTTATTTGTCCTCCCAGTTGGTTGCTGCACCACTTTGTTGCTGAAGCTGGGTGATTATTCTGTGGTCAGAGTGGGCTGAGGGTGGAAATGGTTTTATTTGGAGAGACTCCTTTACCCAATAAGAGCATGTCAGCACTCCTTTCAGGACATGTACTTCTTGTCTCCTCTGAGGGTTTACCACCACCAATCAGATGATACTCCCAGACTAGATCTGTTACTATATTCTGCTTTGTGCTCTGTTTTGCTTCCCTCTATCTCCTCTAAGATCAGCTGTCATCTTCCTTCTGCTACCATTAAGCCATTACCTGATCTCCTCTCTCTTAGCTGCCTTCCTTACAATGCTTGCTGTCATCAGCCTCTCAGAGTTTTGGCAATACTGGCAAATCTCAGCTTCTGTTAGTCTTTTCCCCCCTTCCTTTCAAGCATATATCAAGAGACAGAGCTGGATGTTTGAGGATGTAGTGGGGGGCTCCCAAAGCTTTCTGCAATGATTTGCAAAATGCATTAGCAATAGTTGTTCCCTAAGGGGTGAGCAGACCAGTTAGTCCAGGGAGGGCCGACCTAAACTCCAAAATGTAACTGCTGATGTAGTTAATTCGTTGACCACTGAGCAATAATACCCAGTTGTCGTGGTTTAAACGCAATTGGCAAATCAGCCATGCAGCCCTCACTCATTTCTCCCCCTCTTCCTCTCCCTGCTCCCAGAGGGATGGGGAGGAGAATTGAAAGAACATTCCAGTAACTGAGGTATAACAGAAACGACTGCTGCTGCCACCAATAATAATAATGAGAAGGGAAATAACAAGGGAAGAGAATACAACCGCTCACCACCCACCGATTGATACCCAGCCTGACCCAGCAGTGATCTAACCCTTCTGGGTAACTGCTCCCAGTTTACATCCTGGGCATGACGTGCTGTGCTGACTTCTTTGGTCAGTTTGGGTCAGGTGTCCTGTCTCTGCTTCCTCCCTGCTTCCCCTCCTCCCTGGCAGAGTATGAGACTCAGAAAGTCCTTGGTCAGAATAACTATCACTGATCAGCAACTGAAAACATCGGTGTTATCACACACCCTGCGTCATGACTGCCCAGCCTCGGGGGAAAATCTCTTGGTTCTCCTACATCATCGTGTAACCCTAGATAAGACCCAAACACGACCCAGCTTCACGTTCGAGATCAGATGAAATGGTCGTGGGTAAAATGCACCCTGTTTGAGTGCCAGCATGGCGATCCCCATCACAATCAGCAGGCAGGTCTCAAGGGTACCCAAAGGCCATTCAAAACCTTCAGAACTCTCAAATGACGCTGCTGTACTTGGTCTGGGACTGGTGTGGCTGCTGTGATTGGAACTGGAGTAGCTGCACTGTCTGTTGCAGTCGGAGTTTGAGTAGCTGCTGTACTTGTCACTGGGGTTGGTGGAGCTGCTGTGCTTGGGGTTGGAGTAGCTGTGTTATCTGTTGTAGTCAGAGTCTGAGTGGCTGCTGCCCTGTTAGCATTTGGTGCCTGGTTCTCAGCTGCTGCAGAGTACATGGGCTCTGCACGATCCAGTTTGACACCTTTAAGCCCTAAGATTGAAGCTTTGAAGCCATCTGAGGAAAGCAGCTGGGAAATATAGACATAATCCTGCTTCTGGTAAACCTATCTATGAAAAGGGCTGTGTTTCTCCAAAGTAAGGCAGTGCCAGAAAATAAAGGTGCTCAGTCAAGGCAGTAAAATTTCTTGTTCTTGAGGTATTTAGAGAATCCTGCATTACTGATCACAATACCCATAGGTATCGGTTTCTCTAGACAGCATCATTGCTCCAGCAATATGTATCAATTGTGTTTATTGCCATATTAACAATTACCACTTGGGTTTTGTTCCTGAATAGCTCTACCTACATATATACCTTCTTCTACCGAGTGATGCGTGTCTCAGCTGCACTGCACAAGTGACACTTTGTGCTGTATCAGGTTACTGGCAGGCTTTGTCCTTTTCCCGTTACCCTGTATTTCTTGATCGCTCTGTTGCACGTGTGAAGTGCCCTCTGTTACGTTAGATCCGCACCGGCTGCTGGGTAGTAGAGCAGATCCGTTGCTGCTCTGAGTCTGGTACACCACATACTAATTATACCTAGAGTTACCTCCTTAAAGCTTTGTACTTTATAGCTGCTGTCTCTTTTTGTCTGCATCAGTGCTCTGTCCCATGGTAATGCAGAGAAGCTGAAACAAAAGGATTGCATCCACAGGTAAGCTCTGCCTCCCACGGAGCAGTTGAAACACAGGATTATGGTCTGAACCATGATGGGATGTAGCATCATACTTGGAGTTCCCAGTGAATAGTGAAGCACCAAAGCCCAAATCTGAGACTGAACTCTTCTAAAGCTACTGTATCTAAGGACAGATGACTTCACCCCCTTCACCAGCCCTCACCATTGTGTCAAGCCTGATGAGTCTCTAGCCCTGCCACCTTGTGCACTGTGCTGCCATCCTGCCAGTGCCATGTGCCTTGCTCGTCACGGAGCTGTGCTGTGAGACATGCACGTAGGATAGCTCTTTGACCTGTTCTTGTGTGCTCTGCACTAGAAGTGCCTTGTTTGCTCAGGCAGAGGGTGGCTTGTTTTTATTTCTAGTACATCATTGGTCTCATAAAAGACTAAGTGACCCAGTTCAGTGGTGCAGAAAAATGGAATCTGTGTTTTCTGTTTAGCGATTGCTGCTTCTTTTTAGTTTTCTCTGAGACTCATTCCTTCCATGTATGTCACCCCCCATCTCCCAGTTCCTTCTGCTCCAAGCCTGTGCACAATCAGGGGCTTTTACATTTGCTCCTGCATTTTCTCCTGCAGCTTCTTTCCCTGCTCTTCCTTGGGCTCACATGTAGACCAGTCACTTGATCATGAGACTTTGCCCAGTGCCTGGGGCAGGATGCTTGAGGACAGTAGGTCCTTTTCCAGCCTTGCTTGTCAAAGGAGCCTGACCATCTCATAGGCTTCATGATGTTCATCCCCTAACCCTGCACTGTCCTCAGCTCCACACTCTCAGCTCTTCAGTGGTGGCTCCTGGGGTGCTGTGCAGCTACCCAGCCTCTGATCACACATGGGTATACACTCAGCTTCACTTTATCTGTGACATGGCACCTGTCTTACACTTTGGGAGCCATGTCCCAGGAGTAACACTGACTACTGGCCTCATAAGAGCCCCTGTAGCATGTTACCCGCTCCATGAATGTACAGCAGGAAATGCATGTGAGCAGTGCCTGCCATTGCTGCTGAAGGGCTCTTGGCATGCTTGGCCTGACTTGCGTGTTGCAGCTGAATCCTTATTTGTTGTCTCTTTAGAAACCTTTCAGGAAGAGCAGAATGGAATCCACTGGGCTTGGTGGTGAGCTTTCCCAGCCTTTCCTTCTGCTCAGGGCAGGGGTGAAGTCCATGTATTTTTATCTTCACTTGGATGCTGAATTCCATGTCTGTTTTTGGCTCGTCATCTTCACCCGTCTGCTGGGATGCCTCTGGCCTTACCTGGCTATATCCAGCCCTTAGGCATGTGTGTGTGGATTCTTAAGAGGGTGGTGGGCACCCCCTTCTTCTCCACCTGTCATGAAGATTTGGGGATGGGCTGTGGGTAAGGATGCAGCAGCAGTTGTGCCTGCTGGATAGAGTTAATCCCTGGAGTCTTGAGTGTCTCCTGTTTTGCTGCTCCTTCCCTGGTTTCCTGCCTCCAGCCCCTGTTCCCTTGGGGTAGGATTACCGAAGTGGGAGCCATGGGGAGAGCATGTCTATTCTAAGGAGCCGTGTTCAGTTACTGCATGCCAGAGATGCTCAAGTATTGCTGGCAGAGAGCCATGTAGTAATGAGGCAGGGGAGCAGGAGCTGCAAGATGGGAACAGGAGGAGGATGGCTGCGAACCTGCAAGGCTGCATGAGCCATTTCTTTATCCAGGCAATTACAGAGATAAAATGTGTCAGCTCAGGACCAGGAAGTTGCGGCACTGAAAGAACACAGAGCAGTTTTTCTGTTAACCTTAAAGTATTCCTCTGCCTGATCATATCCCACTACTGCGTCTCCTCGGCAGTGAAGGAGAGGATACGGACCTGTTTCTTGTGTGAATAGCCATGGTGCAGTGATTTGTCTGAGGATACGGAGGTTTTGTGGCTCAGGGATGACCAAAGCCTCATTTACAGATGGTCTGGTAGATATGTAACTTATCTGCTAGATGGTAATGGATGTTGCAGAGATTGTTTGTAGATACTCAGTTGTTCTGAGTATTTCAACAGATAATGATCAGGCATCATTCAGATGCAAAGTGGCTTTCAACACACTTTATAAGCCCCTGGGGCACAGAAGCTCAGTTAGGCGATGGAGACAACAGATTTCCTTACCTGAGGGATGGGACATGAGTCAGGGATGTGATGAGCAAGTGTGTTCAGATTGGGCTTGTTCTGATTTCTCTGTGCTGGTAACATTTGGGTGAATGAGGACAGTGCTGCACCTACCTGGTACTTAACCCCTTTTACATAGAACTTGAAAAGAAAACGGTGTTTCCACCTGCTGACGCAAAAAGAAAAGCTCTCTTGGGAACTTGGCTGCTGGCACTTTCCTGTCCTACATCCCCAGCATTCCTGAAATGCTATGTTCTTCCACTGGCATCCCCAAGATCAAGCACCACAGCATTCGCAGAGTCCACACATCATCTGTCACTCTTTGCCCTGCCAAAGCTTTCTACACTTTCCCACCCCCAGCTGGGAGCACTCGGCTCCTTACATCTCTGTGAGCATTGGGAATATCCTTCACTTTCTCCTCTCTTTCCTATTTGGTTATTTCCTAGACTGGAAAGGTGGGTCCTTGGCTTTGGGATCTATGCGTGATGATGAACTGCAGGCAGGCGAAATCAGGCGGCTGTCTGTTGAGCTGTTACAACAGTTTGTCCCCACACGAACTTACTCAGCCCCTCGATGTCGCAAACCTGACAGGGACCTGGATCTGGGAGGTATCTACTGCTTTGTTAGAGCTTCTGACCAGCAGGTTTGAAAACTGTGTGGGTGACAAAATACTGACATACGCCCGCACAAACTCACAGTGTGAGCTCAATAAGTGACAAAAGTGTTCTATATGTAGACAGTATATATATATTTTATATGGAGAGTAATCATAGCTTTCTGGCTTTAAAGCGTGGCCACCTCTCTAATTTCATTACCAGTCAAGTTTTGTCACTTTCCTTCTGAATTATCTGCTCAAACTCTCTTTGGCTTTCTTGATCTTTTCTGTGGTGTGTATTTAGTGGGCAGATATGCTTAGACCAGAGTCCCAGGTCTCAGAGCTGTGTTCCTCTGGCTTGGAGAAGAGCCCAAGCATCATGGCTGTACACAGCTAGAGCCCCAATGGGCCAGCCCCTTACCCATTTCCCAGGCACAGAACCTGTGTGTGAATACAGTCTAATGCAAAATATTTATGCCTGCTTGTCTTTGTTCCCTGCTTGGCACTGCGTGTGAAATTCCTGTTTGAGAGGAATGTAGGAGAGCCGTATGGGAAAGCATAGCACTCTCTCATGAATAAAAGGGTATTTCCAAAACAACGGGGTTTGTTACAGCTACATGCAGACTTTATACCAGATAGCGATGCCAGCATTCCTAAGAATCAGCAAGCAGAAAGGCTATTCACAGGCATAGTCAGCTGATGAATTTATTCACTGACAGTAATTCTTATGGACAAGCATTCTGGAAAACAGTATTTGGGAAATAAAACCAATAGTCCTTTTCAAGAATTCCAGAGCTATGAGGGAAGGGAAGTCAAGTCGCTTCATACTTTTTGTTGTGTGATGCTTGATAAAGCGCAGAGCAATCAGGTTCTCTCAGTTTGAGCATTTTTGCATATATTGCTCCACTAACCGGAACTAGTGCCTGCTGTCTTGCAGCTATTACTGATTGTGCTGCTTCGACTCATAGGTTCAGCTCTTGATACAACTTTGCCTGCAGTCTATCAAAGTTTCATGGTTTTCCCTGTACATTTTCACCTATAATTCTGTCCCTACCCTCACTATGAGCTTTTTTCTGAAGGATGCTCCTCTGGTGTCTCCTTTTCTCTCCAACTTATGTCCTGAGTTATAAAACTTTTCTACTTTATCCCCTTATTCATGCTTTTGCCTTTTCATGCTCTTTCTCTCAAGCTCCCCACCAGCTCTCCATCCAAACTTAGTTTATTACAGCCTCAGCCACCAGTTCTTCCCATAGATACTTCCCTTTACAGTTTCTTCTGTCTGTTGTGGGTTTTCTTTCCAGTCCTGGTAAAGCTGCTTCCTTGTCCTCCTTTTTCCCAGATCTCTGCTCTGGTTTCTTACACCAACTTGTTGTGCCCTATTTTAGCTTGTTTAAGACCTTGGAAGCATCTTTTACTCTTAACATCACTAAAGACATCAGCTCCCTGGGGTCTCTAAGCATTACTGTTGTACAAATACATAAAATTCATCATCTTGCTAGGGCACATTCCTGATGTCCTAACCTAGCAATTTCCTTGCTCTTAGTGCGTGGGTTTTTCAAAGGATGTGATAGAGAAGTATATTGTAGTCACTTAGCAACCAGAACTGGCTTTTTGGAAGCAAAAATCATGGGGTTTATTTTGTAATTTTGGTTTCTAGAACCTTAAAATTAAGGATTGCGTGCTCAAGAAATCAATGAAGTGTTTGCAGGGTTGCAGAGTGAAGATTACCCTCTTGGTTTATGTGTTCACTTTCATGTGTGTGTGCACGCTTACTTGCTTTCTATCCCGAGTTATGGCTGGGACAGTATGTTTTCTTGCCCTCTTCTTTGCCCCAGTTTTCAGAAGCGCTGTTTGAACTCCACTTAAGGTCAGTGGGAGCTTTGGTGCTCAAAAACCAGTTCCTCTGCTGCAGACAGAGGCTGCCTCCCATACGTCCCCAGCTGTGAGAAGTTCCAACTGCCCTTTATTCAACAGCCATCACATCCAGCTTTGTCCCTGACGAAGTCTGCAATGCAGCTCCGAGTGATCAATGCAAGAATCTTTGGCACATGGAATACAAAAGTGTGGGGACAGCACAAAATAGATTGGATTGCAGAATGAAAGAGGGCAGGCAATTCTCCCGATTGCATTATTCAGCTTCCCATTTATTTAATTAAAACCCGGCATTTTCTAATTAAAACACAGCCTCTGCAGAATTTCTCTGTTGCCGCCAGCGAGGTGGGGATGGATGGATGGGACCTGGAATGGGCGGCTTAGGGATGGCCCCCTCCTTCGGTGGTGGTGCTGAGGGTCAGCCGGGGGGACACCCTGCGCAGGGTGTGCCTGTGGTCCCGGCCCGGGGCTGGGGGGGGACGCAAGCATCCCGTTTCAAAGGCAGCGCACTGCCCTCTAATGCTGCTCCCTGGTAGTGGAGGGGGATCCTTCCTCCCGAGGGTGAAGGAAGCCCTGTCGAGGCTCAGAGGGGAAAAGGAACTTTTTCGGCCCTGCTGGGGACGGGAGGAAGCAGGGCACTGTTTTAGGGGATATCCTGAGCCATACCCTGATGCCTGACCCGTAGTTTTCCCATCCGTATCCCTCGGTGAGTCTGGTGCTGTAGCCAGGGATGGGGAGCCATATAGAGAGGCTGCTGTGATGTCTTTGGTACCCAGGTGACTTGTGCTTTTCTTTCTGGAAGTTAATCTCACCTGAAATTTGCTGTAAATGAGCTTCAGGCCAGAAATGGTTGTTGCGCCAGGGCTCTCTTTATAGCTGTGACCTGTCTTTGGTGAGGTCGTGGCTTGAGCTGCATTAGAGTCAACGCTGCCCTTTGTCAGCTCTGCCCTTTTTGCTTCGGAGAGGCATGTCCAAGCTGTGTATTGCATTTATGTCAGAGATGTCCAAAATTACCATATCTTGCACGTCTTTGTGGAGGGGGACTTCCACTGCTTGAGCCTGTGTCCGAACAGAAAAGCAAGATTTGCTCCTTCTGCTTCCTAGAAATGAATGCCTAGAGGTGTATTAGCTGTTTCTTTCTTCACCAGGGTGGCACTGGGAAGGAGCTCTGCCTGCCCTGTCTGTGAGATCACCTATTTAAATCATAGTTCTTTATAGGGAAATCACTGCACCAGAAAGTGCTGTGTTTCAGATGCTGGGGGAGCCGGGCTGCAGCAGGGTAGATGCTCAGTGCAGCCATGATGCTAACAAGAAAGGGCTGGAGAAAGGATTCGTCTCCTGCTTGGGGTGACCTCCCCATGGCCCACAAAGGAGACTGGTGTGGAGCAGAAAGCTTCTGCCCGATAATGGAGTTCAGTGTTTTCCTGACCTGAGGGCAATTGGTAGGAAGCTTGGCTGGGAATGGCTCATCATAAGACTGTCATCAGTTGGTTTAAGTCGATACCAATTACAACATTATTAATTACAAAAATGTGACTGCTGTGAATAATGATTGTAACCCTTTATTTTCCAGGCAGTCACACTGCAGACATCGAGTATGAATTAGAGCTCTCTACATGCACTGACTGGTAAAAGCTATGCTCACTAAACTTATCTTTTAAGGATCATAATATCTTTTTCAGTGTTAGGACTTTTTCCATTTGGAATTGTCTTTCTCCTGCCTTCAGGAATTTTCCCTAACCTGAGGCTCCCTATTCATTAATCTCCTGCTGCCTGAGAAAACATCGGAAGTCTCTTAAATGCAACCCATCTTGAAAGGGTGAATGGTTAATCATGCATGAAAACTGTCTGATGTCATCTCTTGTTCCCAAGGAAGTTTTCTGATGTTCCACTAACTATTCCCATGTTTTCATCTGTGGGAAAGAGACACCGGAATAGGCACCATCTTTTGCTGGCACTGAGATAAGAGCTTGGTGCTCATATGATGGCATGTGAGTTGTCTTCTGGGGTCAGCCTCCTGACTGCCTAGTTGCCATGTCCTGGAGGAGGGAGCTAGGGGCTAGCAGGTTCACATGAGGACAGGAGTGTTTGTTCAAGCAATTACTGTGTTAGACCTGAGCCTCTGATAGGTTTCCAGAGTGACCTGATGGATACCTTTCCATGTTTGCAGAGGGCGAGAGAGGAGTAGAGGGAGGTGGTGAAAAAGCTACCTGTACACTGTGGTCCCCCTCATGAAGCATGACTTTAATCTGGTGGTGCCTTATTTCTGTTCTGTACCTGAGGCACAAGAGCAGAGAGGTGCCTGAATTTGGTTTAAGGTCCATTAGCCCAACTCGGACAACTCCAAAATGAGTGTACCTCTGCCTCCAAATCTCCGGTATCCCTGTACCTCTGGGGCTTATGGTGCCATTCAGCTGCGCCCAGAAAAAGTGTATTTCCTCTCTTGTTGTTGCACAACCTGATGGATCTGGGGGCATGAATCCTCCTGAGGGATGCACGTAGCCCTGGCTCCATCACCACTGGGCAGGACAGATGTGAATCCACGTGCATCAGTGACGCAGGCAAACTGGATTTGGCCAGCTGCTGGGGCTTTGAATGCTCATTTTAGGGGAGGGAGGGAGGGAAGGAGGACAGTAGAGGGGAAAACCTGCTTTCTGCCTGCTCCTGGTGATGAGGTGCCTGGGGGGGGAGTGGGGATCCAGGAAAAGGAGGAGTCGGGACAGGGCTGCTGCTTTGCCAGGAGCTCCTTTCCCTGTTTGATGACAGAGCCATAATGTCACGGGGCCAAAGCACAGGAGCTGTTTGTCCTTTTGCTGTATCTGATGGATTTGTGTGCGCCTGTGTGTGTCACTTTGTTTTTCCACCCTGTGTTTTTTAGCAGTAATCCCCTCCAAGGTTACAGAGATATCATTTGTCAGGCAAGCCGACAGAGCTCTTTCTTACTATGGGATTACATAAGAGAACACAGGCTTTATTACCATTTTAGGACGTATTAGCATTGTGGATTATTTCCATAGAGACTGAGCACAGCGACAGCCTTCACTCATCCTTCCTCCCCCCTACCTCTTCCTCTTAAAAATGATATCCATTAGCAAACAAACAAGCAGGAAGCATCCTGTGAAGCCTGGTTCATGATCAATGGTGCATGTGGAGGGTTGAAGTGAGTGCTAAGTATGCATTCCAAGACTGCAGGCAGAAGGAGGGATTGCAATCAGACGATGCAGACCAGCAAGAAAGCAGATGTGCCTTCTTTATTTCTGCTTCTCCTCTTGGGAGGCTTGGGAGAGCCCCCGCTCCTGCTTTGGTCATTCATTGCCTATGGGATCATAGCAGGTCAGGTCAGTGATTCATGCCTCAGTCTGTAAAATGGGGGGGTTAGTTATCCTGGGGTATCCTGTTGGCTGGAGTAACTCACAAGCCTATGTTTTATTACCAGCATCTTTTCTGTGACAAAGGCCTATCCCAAAACAGCTGTCTCATGCTGGCTGTGCATCTTTTGAGCTGCTGGTAGAGTAGGAAAAGAGTGTGGAGCATTGCTGTAAATAGACAAAACTGCACATTTCTCCCTACAAAAAGTGTCTTGCCATACTATTAATTCCTGCATTTCTGACATGTGCTGTAACCAGGCTGTGGTGTGTTCTCCTCCGTGTATGAACTAGCAGATGTTTTAGGTTTTTCCCCTTTTCCATCAAAACTTCCAGAGAGCAGAGATGTTTTCCTAGGTCTAGAGGACCCCTAAAGTATAAAATCTGGAAAGGAACTCATGGCTGTGCCTCTGCTAGTGCACAAAATACTGACATTTCACATAGCCTGGCAGACATGGCATGGGAAGTTATTGGCCTTCATGTGCACTGGGGGTGTCCATTACAGTTCATCATGAGTCTCAAGGTGCATTGTGCAGAGCTGATAGATGTGGCTTCTAAGGCCAGTGCCAGTTCACTGGTTAGTGATGAATCTCTAGGTCTGGAAGGGAGTCTCTCATTTCACCTCTTGCCTGGTCTTCTCAGGGTTCATAAGTAATCTAATTAGTGTTGTTTCTTCTGGTGCTGCTCATATGTTACCTGTAATGTGAAGGTTGTACTACATCCTGAGTAACTCCCAGCCTAGGGAATACCTGCAATGCTTGCACTACAGTCATATATCAAAACTACCCCCCAGGGCCAGTCTTACAAGAGAGCCATCAGACAACTAACAACATCCAAGAATGAGCCTGCCGCTCTGCTTCTTGAATGCTTCTGTTTGGGCCTGTGCCCTGGTGGGAGGTGCACATGCATACCACTCCTACCAGCGAAACCCACAGACTCCAGGTAGCAAACACACCCCAGTGGCAAAACAGGCCTCTGCAGAAGAGATGCTTTCTACAGAAGGAACTTAAAAGTCGCTGAGGATCAGTCATTCATGAGTAACTCATTGAAGAAAGACAGAACTCATCGTTGTTGGAGATGGGTGGGAAGATAATACCCAGTTCTGTTGAAGTGGGATCTCAGATGTGTTACTGGCCACCTGAGAAGCCACATACCAGACAGCTGTAGTAAATCAGGCTTCAGATATTCTGCTGCTCAGGAAGCCTTTTGTTCTTCTTTGAAAGAATAAGTTTAACCAGAGCTCTGAGAGAGTGTAGAGGCCCTGTTGTGACCATGGTGATCACATAGTTTCTGTGATCATGAATAACCTCCTTACTTGGGATAGTAAACTGAACCTCAAGTATTACCTGAAGGCTAATTGCACCTGAGTTTTGGCAGCTTTGCTGCTATTTCCAAATATTCAGTGTATTTCTTGCCTGTATCTCTGTGCTGGGTGGGTCTCCTGCAGGTGGGTCCAAGAGAGAGAAAATTAAAAAGGGAAGTTCTAATCTTTGTGACCTGCCTGCACTTACCATCCCAATGCTCTCTCCTATACAGCCTTAACAGGTTCTTTCAGGCAGAAAGACCTAAAAGCCTTTAAAGCCCCTGAGAGGTGCAAGTTTCTAGCTAAAGACCTGTGGCTGTGTAGGTAACAGAGTACTTTGCACATGCATAACAGGTTTTGATCTTTAAAGATATTTAGCTGGATTCCTTATCCAGACCTAGCACACTGTTTGGCCAACAGAAAGTGATCTTCACTTTCTATAGGGAAGATCAGGTATGATGTTTTAGAGACTGATCTCAGTCCTTAGATAGGTCCATTTATGCAAGCCCTCCATAATCAGAGATGCCTTATCCTAGCCAAAGTGGACTGCTACAGCAGACTCCAGTGACACAAACTGTTTGTGGGAAACAGCCTAAGGAAAAGCTGCTAGGGCTGAAATAAAAATCCATATGTAATTGAACTACTGAGACCTATCTAAAATGTCAGCAGTATCAGTCCTTACTGCCCACTCTGCTTACTGCTGCTTGTGGGATTAACATTGAAGGGATTCACGTGTGTTGGAACATGAAGCCATCACTCCTGGTGTTTGGAAACAGAGCAAGGAAGAGCCTTCTTAGGTTAAATATGCTACAGTTCAAGGAAGGCTTCTATGATGTTTCTTATCAGCTTGCTGAAATCACTAGAGAGTTCCTTAAACATCATATCCTACACACACTGCTCTGCAGGGCTTAGGGCACATGCTTTTCTTTCTATGAGCTGCACCAGCATATGCTTCAATACCTTGGTCTGTCTCTTGAAGGTTTTGGGTAACTGCAGGTGGACTGCAAGTGTCTGTGCCTTGGCCTGATGACTGAGAGAGCAAACCTGCATGCCTGCGCAGTCAGTGGGGACGCCTGTATTCCTCATGCAAACACACACAGTATGCATTCTTCCGGGGGCCTCAGGGAAGGGCACACATCTGAACACTGCACTGTCTGTGGCAATGATTAGCATCTATTTATCACAGCTATTGTGAAACAGGGTAGCAGTCTTCCTATCACATCAGATCCAGGAGTGCCTTCACCTCACACTTGTTCATTCACGTGGCACAAATCAATTTTCCTTGACGCTTAGCTGGATTGCATCTGCAGAACCACAGGAGGAAGAGCAGGCATCATTTCTGTTTCTTGTGGTACTCAACCCCCCATTGAGCTAAGTTCTGACTGCAGATTCTCTGGTGTCTGCAGCTGCTGAAGATGCAGGAAGACATCCATCTCAAACTGCGTGTCTTGCCTCAGGCATCTGTGAGCTTTGGTGCAGTGGGAACCCTGCAAAAATGAATGTCAGTGATTGAGGGTGATGACTTGAGGGTCCCCATTAACCTCCCAGAGCCTATCCTGCCCAGGTCATGCAGCAGTCCAGTGGGCATTGTGTTGGTGTGATCCCTATGTGGTTCACTATATACCTAGCAACCTGGGAGAAGCCTTATCCAGTATGAAATTCCTCATCTACTTACCCTGTGTGGTTCTGCCTCCATCCACAGTGGGAGATCTCTCAGGAAAATTCGCAGCCAGCTGTGGAGCAGTTTTGCACATCTGGTTGTGATATCAAACCCCTCATGCCTGCATTGTATTGAGACTCTGGTGTTCTTGAACACTGTCTTTGTTAGACACCTGTCCTTACTTAGTGTAGGACTTGAGTATTCTATGTATGGAGTATTTATACTCGTCATATCACCAAGAGTTGTTTTACTGCCAAAAGTGTTTGTGCTTCAGCCTGTGAAATTAAGATAATTATTCACCTCCGTGCAAATGCTAAGGTACCTGGTGGTCTGAATTTTCCTCTGCATGGGCTTGCCTCTGTATTGAGATCCTCTGAGCCGTGTCTGAGTTTGAGTAGGCAGTGTGACTGCTCTTCCAAGTGACTTCCAGGGTCACATATATTGCTTGTAGCATAAGAAGGAGAAATCAGAAGCAAAGCCTTCAATCTCAGAAAAGCACCCTCATTTCAGAGCCGTCCTCCCTCTCCAGGTACACTGACATCAACATTTCCTTTGGTAGAACTCAGTTTGTCTTGCAGCAAGGAGAAAAACACCCTTTGACTTATAAATTGAGCACATTTAATGGGGAGCAGCACGGGAGGAATCATTATTAATAATTATTTGCATAACAATAGCCTTTCTTCCATAGATCTCTCAAAGCTGGGCAAATATGAATTAATTCAACCGTAAACTGCCCACATGGGAGGACGCAAAGTATCATTATCCACATGAACAGTTTCTCTGCATGATTTTACTAATTATAGTATAGCACTTAGGTGTTGTTATATGTGCTATATAAGACGGTAAATATCATTTTACAGAGAGGAACAAAGGGCATTTCTTACCCAATCAGACTCCCTTTCCAGTACACTCTTTATACTATATCCAGCAATAAGGAGGATTATTCCAGCAGAAGGTGGAGCAAATGGGCCATCAATGGGCAACACGGCCAGAGCTATTAATAGGTGAAATTCCTTGCCTAAACCCTGCAGAAGGTCTCAAAGTGCTGTATCTAGACAGTAACTCAAGTTGCACATCTTCCGCCATGTAAGAAAAGCTTTCACCTTTCTCTGTTGCTCAGAGGAATCCCATTCCCGATCCTGGCAAGGCAGTGGAATGCAACCTTCCCAAAAAGGCTGAGCTGTTCCAGTAGCACTGCCTTAAGATGTCACCAGGATAGTCCACTGAGGTGTGGGAGCACCTCCTGTTTCATGATGCTTTGAGTGTTAGGGAAACAGCTACTTCCTCAAAGCCCTGCGGAAGGAGGCCTTTGCCATCCTTTCTACCCTGCTAAGCACATGGAAAAGAGCTGGCTCTAGGTTTTCCTGAGGACAGCCCAGCAACTGGGCATGGAGGTGTCTGAAATAAATATAGTTTTGGAGGAGAGTTCATTTCCCCTGAATTAATGCAGCCTGACACAGAGCGCAGGAGCATGTGCCATCTGGTCAGATCTGCCTTGCTTTTGTGAACAAGGGGGAGGGTAACTGATACCTTTATGAACTGCAGTTGCTGCACATGACAAAACAGTAATCCCCTAGGTACTGACAATGCGAGATGCTAATCTGAAATTGAAATGAGTAAAGGCACACAGGCCTGGTAAGGTTGTGAAGGTCAAAACCTTTGTCTCTAAGGAAATGAGTGTTTTTATCTTGAGAAACCCTGGGCACAGCCGTGTAGTGCATCAATTTAATAGGAGGCAGTGGGGTAGCTTGCTGTTCTTTTATTTCAGAGCCAAACTTATTCCTTTTCCATGCAGAGTGCAATGCTATTTCTTTCCTTCATCCCATGTCCTATGTGTGTTCTCTGTAGAGATTTCACTCCCATATTACCCATCCATGCTTCCCGCACCACTTTGGCCCTTTCTTGCCATTGCCTTCGGATGCTACTGTGTAAATTGGGCTGGAGGGCGTCCCTGTCACTTGTCCTCAGCTAGAGAGCAAGCATCTAATTCCGCTATTGCCTGTTGTCCTGCCGAGCACTTAATGAAATGTCCAAATTCTGCCCATTTTCCCTGGAAGGCAGTCCTAAGCTGTTTAGTGGGATGTCGTAATGCAAGCTGTGATGGTGGGGAACCTGGAGGAGATCCTCATCTCTTTCCTCATGCTGCCCAATAGAGCAGGGCTTGAGTGTTTGTGAGTAGTGGGTGAGGATTCTGCACAAGCTGCTGGAGAGTGATGATGCCCCATGGCGATGATGAGGAAGTCACTGTTGGCCGTGACTTTGGTACAGGATGGGCTCTTAAGGCCAGCCATGCTGGCCTTCATTTAGCAAGTAATGGCTGAGTAACCCAGAGGCATGTGTAAGGCAGGAGGAGAAAGTGTTTGCTTTGTCTTCCTAGCACAATTGCTCTCTGGCTGCGTGTCTTCTTGATGTTCAACCATTGTCCTGTAGTGCAAAATAGCAATGAGGGTTCTGAAGATTCTCTGCAGATTAGGAGAGCTGGGCCTGCAGTGCCACCAACAGCAAAGGGGAGAGCATGGAGGTAGTAAAAAGTTGCTTTTACATGCAGCAAACAGAGGGGGAATCTCTTGGGGTTCTGGGTGAGATGCATGTAATAACATTTACTTACCTCCCTAGGGTTTGTAGTGCCTGTGCTGCTCGGAGGTAGAACCTGTAATATTATTCTTGCAATGAAAGGAGTTGTAGGCTAACAGAGTGCAACAAATTTGAGGTGGAGGAAGAACAGATGTGGTCATTGCATTTTTTCAGGGCAGGTTGCACTGTGGCATGCCGGAAGCCTCTGTCGTGGAATCATAGAATAATTCGGTTTGGAAAGGATCTTAAGATCTAAGATCATCCAATTCCAACCCCCTGCCATGGGCAGGGACACCTCACACTAGACCATGTTGCCCAAGGCTCTGTCCAACGTGGCCTTGAACACTGTCAGGGACAGAGCATTCACAACTTCCTTGGTATCATCCCAGAATTCATTTCCCTGAAACTCAGCCCTGCACCTCCCACCTAAGGGGATAATTTGTCTTCTGCAATTAGGTCTATTCCTGCTGTAGGTTCAGTCTGTGGGCAATGGGCAGGCGCACAGAGGCACCATGCATCACTTGGGGTTGGGGCAAGCGGTGATTCATGGAGACGTGAGGGCTTCAGGAGGGGTAAAGTTCAGGAGGTATGTTTTCTGTGCAGCTAGTTGAAGGAGAGCATTGCAGCTCTTCTGGCTAGGAGAGATGAATGGGGAGAGGATGTTTCCTTGTGGCGGCTTGGTTGTCCTTTTCCTCTGATGAAAAGCAAGAGCACTACCTTGATGCGTTCCTCCCATTCTCAAATGGAGTGAAACTTGCCTGGCTTTTCAGGGAGAGGCACATTACAATGCCTGGATGAAAGGTGCTATAAAAAAGGGTGAAGGTTTATCTGGCCTGCAAAGCCCAGGTAAAGGGTCAAGGTTTAGGTTTAATTCTTGACAGGGAGATTCTGGCTCAGAAGTTTCTATCAGTTTCAGGAGTGCTGAGCTCTAATTATTTGTGCAGGGGGCATTCTTGTAAAGATACTGTAAGTGTTCCCTCCCCACGTCTCCCATCACCCCCGGAAACCTTCTTTTCACCTGGAAAGGAAGTACTTCCAATACTAGGCAACTTTAAGTACCTCTTTTACCTTGTTTCTTTTGCTCCCAACCTTGGGTTTGTTTCTGGCCCAGAATGCCTGATAAAATCACGCAAAGGTCTTTCTATTTGGCTAGGAGCTGACCAGATGCCCCAGCCTGTGAAATAATCACCATCTGTTGATTGTAATCACAAGGCAAAAGCCAAAACCCTGGAAGGTTTTTTCAGTGATGTATTCAAAGAACTGCAGCTTGACTTTCCTAAATAAAAATGAAGCTTCGGCTTTGGGTCAGATGTTTTTTCCATTCCCTTTTCTTTATACCTCTCCTCATGCTGAATGCCTGTGAATGGCTCTGCTGCTCATTCCCTCCTTATCAGAACCTATTTGACTTTGCACTTTCTTTTGCTTTCCCCATTGCTGTCTGAGAAGGCGACACCGTTGCTGTGTCCTGGTGCATTGCATTCATCCTCTGCTGCTCGGCACTTCAGTGTAGAGCATGCATATCTCGGGTCCTGTACACAGTGAGTTTCTTCTCTCCCCCTTTTTGTGTTGCTGACATCTTGCCATTCTCACGTCAGTCAAAGATCTCCCTAGGGAAGAAGGACAATGGCAAATACTGCAGGTGCAATGAGAATCAATAATTCATTTAATCATAAATTAATAAATGGTGCTGCTGCTTGGGGACAAGGGGAGAAAAAGGAAGAACATTAATAAAGTGGTTTCCAGATCAATTCCACAGCTCAAAGAGGCTGAAGAAAGGCTCTAGAGGGCCAGAACTTCCTAACTGTCAAGTCTGTAGGGTTCCGTCACTAGCATCATCACTGCTTTTGGGTTTAATTCAGCAATATGGCTGTTATTTTCCCTTCTCTCCTCTGTAACTTGGAAGCTGCAGAACTTGGTATTTGCAGGACACGGAGCAAAATGCCTCTGGGTGGGGCAAGTGAGCTGCATAGAAGTTTTTATGCTTGCTGGATAAAACCATTGCAGTTCTTGAAGTGCTTCTGCCAGGCACTAAAAAAAGGCAGGTCTCCAATTGCCCCTAAACCGCTGAGCTTGCATCTCTGGAACTATGGGGTGCAACTGAGTATTGTTGCCACTGGGTTATCTGGGAATGCTTGACACTGAGCTGCATCTGGCCCTGTCCAAACACGTGGTGTGGTATGTACATATGCCTCCCATCTGCTTGAGACTACAGCGTATGAAGGCAGAGCAAGCCAGGATTTAGCCATCAGGACATGAAGAATGAATATAATAAGGATGTTAAGTGTATTAACCTCCAGAAGACACCTCTCAGGCAGGCAATGCCTGTTTGTTTCAGTAAGTGGACAAAACCTCGGAAAGCCCTGATCACAGCACTCCTTCATCCTGTGATAATGGATGTAACGGGTGGCCAGACTTATCACACGAGTTACCGCTTCCCAGTGCTTGTCTCTCCAGTGTAATCTGTCCTTCCCTGTGCCTGCAGTAGCGCAGACCTTTCGCAGCAGCTCAGATGAAGGTCCTTGGGGCTGCTGAGCACTCATTACTCTTGTTTTCTCCTTCATTGGCTCTGAAGTAACAGATGTGGATGTCTCCTGACTGGGGGGTTGGATTTGTCTTGTTGAAAATACATAGGACCCCAAGGATATTCCTCCCTGGATTTAGTGCTCTGTTGGATGTACCTGCAGTTGGGGCTGACTTAAATATCAATGAGAGAAAAAGAATGTTCATTTTCATCATTGCTCAGGAGAAGAGGTCAGGTCTGTTTACTCTGCGTGGTAGTGTTTAGAGGAGGTCAGCAACTGTGCCACAATCCCAGCTCTTCTTGTGGTCAGCAGGCATCTGGAAACATGACCTCCCAAGGGACACGAGGTCTTTTTAATGTATTTGTATGTCACTGTATTAATAATGGTAATGAATAGTGGAATTAGAGCCTTAGTATCCCTTTTATGTAACTACACATGTTGCTAATGGGCATAAGATTAGCCAGAACTGCTGCAATACCCAGCAATGCTGTTTTGCCTCAGTAGAGATTTGAGTTCTGCCCAGGGCTTATACACTGGGTAAAGTCTCTGCGTTTCCTAAGAGGAAGGAACAAATCAACACAACCAAGATTGCTCCTGGAGCCTGAGAGCTGAGATCTCAAACAGTTCAAAGACTGGGAGAGAGCAAAGGGATCTCCAAAAACATCTCCGTAGAATCATAGAATCATAGAAAAGTTAGGGTTGGAAAAGACCTTAAGATCATCTAGTTCCAGCCCCCCTGACATGGGAGGGGACACTTCACACAAAGCCATGTCACCCAAGACTGTCCAACCTGGCCTTGAACACCTCTAGGGATGAAGCATTCACAGCTTCCTTGGGCAGCCCATTCCAGTGCCTCACCACCCTTACAGCAAAGAACCTCCTTCTTATATCCAATCTCACCTTCCTCTGTTTAAGTTTTAACCCATCTCTTTGGATGGGTCACAGTACCTTTTTTTTGTGCCCCTTCTTTCATTTCTGTTGAGTTACTTCTAATTTTCACTGATGCAGAAGCAGAATCAAGCCAACTTATTTCGTGATGTAAGGTCTATATTTTTCTTTTCTTTCTAGTTTAATCTCATAAATCCTAGTTATTACCTCCTTCCACTCTGCAGCATTCACATACATCAAGTGTATTTTACAGTTTACTTCCTTAGGGTTGTTCCTTAATAAGCTGCACACATTTAACCCTTCTTAGTCTTCTTTATAAATTCTTCCAAGCCCGTTCATCAATCGCCTCTTTTTTTTCTATTTTTTTGCTCATTTATTGCTGATGAGGAAAAACTGATGGAACGAACGGAATTGAATCCTTGGGCTGGTTGCACTGAAATGGTGCCGAAAGTCTTTCCTCCCTCCCATTGCTGTGTTGGGATGCTCCTCTCTTCAGCACCCACAATTACGAGAGCCCTTTCTGCTAATACAGCAACATCAAGATTATTTATTTGCTGTTTGCTGTAACCTCGAGTCTCAGAGAACAAAACAGTTTCTGTGTTTTCTCCCTTGTGCTGAGTATCCATCTTTTGGATTATTGCTATCCAGAGACATTACCTGTGTTTTTTTGTTTTGTTGGGTTCAGCTTGTGGCTTTGATGAGTTCAGATTCAATCATCCTCTGTCCCACTCATGCTACTCTCTGCTGTAACTTTCAGACCATTGCTCACACACATGCTTGATTTTAAGGAGCTCTGTATTCACTGAGGGCCTGTTTCACTTTCTTCCGTTATATTTGCAATTTCTCTGTAGGGTGTCAACTGCAAATTTCATGGACAGTTAGTGCGGGTTTCCTGTGTCACTGATTTAATAAGACCAACATGGATGCAAACCCTTTGGCATGTCATTTATAACTTCCCAGTACAACAAAGTGTATTTTCTTTTGATACCTCTGGCCAGCTTTTTGATCAGTAAGCTGTTGGCTCTGGTCAAACTGATGCAGTGGGACAATGTCAAGTCCTTCAAATTCCTAAAGCATGAAATTCCCAAAGCTTCAAATTTGCTTTAATGCCTTTCTTCTGTATGCTAGTTGTGCATATGTATTCACAGAATCATAGAATGGTTTGAGTTGGAAAGGACCTTAAGATCATCCAGTTTCAACTCTGTGCCATGGGCACAAATGCCTCACACTAGACTATGTCACCCAATGCTCTCTCTGACCTGGCTTTGAACACTGATAGGGGATGGAGCATTTACCAGTTCTCTGGGCAACCTGTTACAGCGCCTCACTACCCTCACAGCAAAGAATTTCTTCCTTATATCCAAAATATTTTTACTTGTGTACTGCATGTGATTTTATTCTTCATATTCTTAATGACCCTTCATATTTATTTCATTATTTCATTAGGGATAGACACTGACTTGGAATTTACATATTGCCAGCTCTGCTTCTTATTGAAAATCTTTACCGTGTTTGCTTTTTTGGTTGGTTTTGTGGAGCCTCCCTAACTCAATGTAAATTGTCAGATTATTTGTCACTGGGATAATACTTTTGTCAATGCCTTGCCATAGCAAATTAGGCTCCTGATCCTGCATATATTTATGCAGGTGCTTATATGTATGGATTGCTTAATGTTCAGCCCTGTATAAATTCGGTTGAAGTGAAAAATACTTTGAATAAATGTCTCTGTCTTCTCTGGATTAAGTTCTAGGATGTCATTTGCTTTATTTGGTTTAGAAACATATCATTCTTCAAGGTCTTTTTGCTTCTGGCTTTTTTTAAACTTGCTTTTTTCCCCCTTCTTTCCAGTCCAAGCTTCCTCTTTTTATTCTTCTGGTTAAGGACAGATTTAAAAAAGCTGCTCAGCCATTTCTCAACCATTAATTTTGTCCTCATCCTCATTTGTTAATGAAACTACCTGCTTTCTGGTGCTGCTTCTTCTTCTGATGAGCTTGCAAATCCCTTCTTATTTCTTTCTGTGCCTTAGGCAACATAAACTCATTTGTTTTTTTTCCCACTTGCCCTCGTCTTTTCCCTACAGCCTTAACCGCCTCTGTATTCTTGTTTAGTCACAATCTCCACTTCCGTTTGCAGCACAGACCTTTTCTTGTGATTTTCTTGCTGAAAAGGCAGCAGTAGGAAAACACTGTGCTGTACAGTGCAATAAGACCTGAAGTGTTTCATTTCAAGTGGTATGTGTGCCCTCAGAGTATCAGACCTTCAGACCTTCAGGTATCTGAAAGGGGCTACAAGGATGCTGGAGAGGGACTCTTCATCAGGGACTGTAGCGATAGGACAAGGGGTGATGGGTTTAAACTGAAAGAGGGGAAGTTCAGGTTAGATACAAGGAAGAAGTTCTTTACTGTGAGGGTAGTGAAGCACTGGAACAGGCTGCCCAGAGAATGCTTCATCCTTGGCAGTGTTCAAGGCCAGGCTGGGCAGAGCCTTGAGTGACATGGTCTAGCGTGAGGTGTTACTGCTCATGGCAGGGGGTTGGAACTGGATGATCTTGAAGTCCTTTCCAACCCAAACCAGTCTAGGATTCTATGAAGGCAAAGCACAAGGGTAAAACCTGGACTGAAAATCTGAGTGGCTCCAAGAGGGTTTAGGAGGCAGGAGGTCTTTCCATCCTTCCAAGCTCCACTTTAAGATGGGTTAGCAGCACTGCCATGCTTGAAGGCAGACATGGTCTTTGAGCTTCATCCGCATGTTAAGTAGGCAGAAATGTTCCACGAACACTGTGGCTGTTGCTAGGAGAGATGGCAAACCTGCTTCTGGGCAACAAACGTGGAGAATGGTGGAGAAGTTGCTCCACGAGGTCTAGAAACAAATAAACTTGGAGGCTAAATTTGAAGGCTTGTTAGGAAAGACCTGTTCAGCCAAGCCTGATCTTGTGACCTTGAAAAATGCCTGTAACTCATGCCATGTGAATGGGGCTGTGCCACTGAGCTGCCCCGTAGCCTTGGACGAGTCCCTTTCATGTTCAGTTTTCCCATCTATAAGATGAGGACAGCGACACAGTTTTTGCAGGAGTTAGGCAAACTAATGGCTATGAAATCACCAAGAAACTGGGTGGAAATTGCAATCTTGTTCTCTTGTATGGAGTCAGAATGAAGGCTTTGGTGCAGCAGGACAGAAAGAAGTGGATTGTGTTTAGTGCTTCCCATCACCTTTTTTTGGAGATGCTCTTACTCATCTTCCTCCCTATGTGAGGACAAAGAGTAAAAGAAGCTCATGAGTTCTCATGTGTCTCTGGAACCAGAATAGTAGCAACCAGTGCTTCTTCATCTTCCCACATCACTTTTGCCGTGCTTCCTGAAGATGGACAAGTCAGGAGTCACACAGAGTCCTGGGGAGATGAAAGAGCACAAAATATGCTTTGAAATAGAGGTAACCTCCATAAATCTATGCTTCCCCCCTTCTCCTGTGCTCCATGGTGCTATGAGGTAGCAAGTGTGCCAGAGCAATGGTTGGTGTGTTGGCTGTGTGCTCAGAGGAAATGCCTTTTTGTTTACATGAGGGAGAGAGAAGCTTAGAGAAGAACCCTGGCACAGAGCAGTTGGGATTTGGTTAATCTGCTTAGAAATACATTAATCGGAGGATCAGATGCTGTCAACAATACTCTTTCCCCCTCACTCTCTTCCCTCTTTCAGTGCCATCCTTGCCACTGATCCCATAGGGTCTATGCCTCACCCTCCTCCTTTTGTCCCTCCTCTCTCTGGCTGTGAAAGTCAGAGAGTAATAAAGGACAAGGAGATTAAATCAAAATTAACAAATAAAATATAAATCCTAGATCTAAATGAAAATTAAAAACGGCTTCTCAGCTGCTTACTTGTTTCCCTAAAAATAACATCATTCCCCAGCCAAAATAAACATAGCCAGGATTTCCCTGGGCAGTTTTGGGGAAAACAGACAGGTCCAAAAAGATGAGCAAATAGTGGAAATAGTGGGTATCTGCTTCCCCCCAACTTCATTCATCTCCCCCCACTTCCACTGGAGCTTGCAGGAGAAGGTGTAGGGCCACACTGTGACATAGCATTATCCCAGAGACTGGAAAAAGGAATACTCTAAAGCACCAACCCCTGATTCCTTTGGCAGGAACTGCAGGTACTTGGCTTCTGGTTAACATCTGTCTAAAGCTCATCCGTCATTGTCAGCAGTCACAGTTTAGTGGGTGCTCTGATTAAAACTGGAGCCCGGCAGCTTGGTTTCTCTTCTGTGCAGATGGGATAATAACACGCACAAAGGACATTACCTGAGAAGCTCTGAAAGAAGGTGTCACTGTTCCTCAACATCATCTTGCTTTCCTGCCTCACCTCTGGTGAATTGGAAAGCAGGCTCAGAGGTGTCTACATGGAGCTGAGGTTGATTGCACAGAGTTGGGTACCCTCTGAGCTCTATTGTCAGAGCAGTGTTTGTTCTACATGCATTGTCTTCTAGCATTTTTGTTCTATTAATTTTTCAAGGAAAGCACAAGAACAAAAAGCATCGCAGCAAACAAGATATCAGTGCCAACAGGAGGATAAAGAGGAGGTAGACAGCTATTGCTATCTACTTTTCATGTTCACTTTGCTTGCATGGTGGTTTATGTTATTGGGTTTTGTTGTCAGATGTGCAGCACTGGGTTTCATTCTCTGTATGGAGATATAATCCTAGCAATGCAGGATGTGTGGTGTGGCTTACTTAATTTCAAGGGGAACTTCTAACTTTGGGCCTCTCCTGCCCTTTGAGCCATTGTTTTAACAGCATTAGAGTTGCATTAATTTTGGAGATTTTGCAATCCCATGTTAATCCAAATTCCATTGAAGTCAGTACACAGACATCCCTTGTCTTAAGCTGGGGGTTGGTTCAGGTCATTACTCTTCATATTGTGCAGAGGGAAAGTATGGGGATAAAGGGAAGGATGCAGTGGTATATCAGAGCTCAGCTTCTTTTCTGCTTTCATGGATGCACTAAATGCTGCCTAAAAAAAGAAATGGAGGTGGGTAAATGTTTTTACAAGAGGATTGCTTTTAGGGGGGAGCAGGAGGCATGAGGGGGAGGGGGTTACAAAGCTAATTGTGCAGCAGTACTTTTCTCAGATGGGAACAACAGAGGGCTTTGGCCAGAGAGTTCTTGAGGCAACATCTCTCCCATTGGAAGATGTGTCCTTGTGCCATTTTCCCTTATCCGTTCCCTCCTGCTGAATCCCTGCTCTGAAAAAAAGAGAACCCACCTCTGGTTCTCCTCAGTCTGCTTTAGGGGAAGATCCAGAGCAAACAGTTGCCATGACCCTCTTTATGCATTTATATGAGCAAGTGTATTCAGCCATTTGAGGACATGTGGACCCTTTCAGTGTTGGTGCACCCACCTCTGCTTGGCATACCTCCTGTATTCATTCTGCTAGCCATTGTGGTGCACTGTGATCCAGCTGCTCAGTGCCTAAGTGTGGCTGCCAGGGCTGGCACTGGTACCTGTTGGCTTGCTTCTGTGGGTGCTTCTCAGTCCTCTTTTCCCTGATGAATGTGTAGTATAGATCTCATGACCCATACAAGTCAATGGGGCAACAGCTTCATGAGACCTGGGCTTGAGCATCGGCCCTGCAAACAAGTGGTCATAAGGCTCTCCAGTAGACCATGTCCTGAGTTAACAAGTTCCCAAATTCCTTAGTTTTGGCTTCCTCCCAGCAAGTGGGAGGTAGAGAGCCAACAAACCTCACAGAGACATGTGCCTTTGACAGCAGCCCCATGTACATGAACTGCTCTATTGCTCCTAGCCGGGAGCTGGGGCTCTGACACTTGCTGGATGGGGTTATAGCACTGGATCAGTGCATTTAGGGATTTTTGTCTGCCTGGGCAACGGAGGGTGTGATGGCATTGCTGCATCCTTTCTGTTCAGCATGAGTAAGAGTCTGAGTGAGTATATGGCAGCGCAGATCTTGCTGGGAGTTGCTATCAGCAAAGCACACAATGTCCTTTCCAGTGTGTTATCCCTGCTGGTTTTAGCATGCTAGCTGGATTAAACCTACTATAGATACATGCACTCATGCTGTGTCTGAATTTTGCTGAGGACAAATACTTGTGGGCTTGAGGCTAACCTGTATGTTCAGAATGTCGTGCAGAGCTGGTCCATGATTTTCCTTTATTACATTCCATTATATTCTCTGAATTTCATGGATTTTATTGAAAACGGTCAGGGGAGGAGGAGGAGGAAGTGGGGACAAGTGGTTTTTAATTATTTTCTAACACTGCTTTTAATTTTCACTGGAGGAAGGGGAAGGAAAAGAGGATTGGAAAGGAGTCAAGGGAGGAAAGGAAAGTTAACCCTTTTTTTGGTGGCTTTTTGCCCAATTTTGGTGCTGGAAAACTCTTACCTGTTGTTTTTTTTTTTCCTTGCTTTCATCTTCATCCATTTATTTCTTGTGTTCCTTTCTCATAGTTTCCCTTGTCACAGGTACTCACTTTTCTGAGGACACAAATAGCCACAAGTGCTGATATTTGCATGGAAAGTAGGGAAAGGAACCTTAAAGAAAACACAGTGGCTCAGGTAGAAATGTGCCTTGGTTTCAAGCTAAGCTGGTGACTTCTTGAGCACTGAGGCTGCAGACTATAGAGCCAGGAATGGGTGGATGGGCTTTGTGCTGGTGTCAGCCTGGTAAGTCAAACCAGACCAAAGAGAGCTACCCCTCCTCTCCTGGAAAAAAGCAGATTTCCTCCTTTCTTTTCCTCACTGCTCCTTTGGGGTCTTCTGGCTTGAGAAGGGAGGATTTTAAATGTGAATGGTGCTGGGCAGGGAGATTTAAGACCTTTTGTCATGCTCCAGTGCTCCCAGCAGTAATTTTCTTAGCCAGAATTGTTCCCTGCCTGAGATCAGCCACTGCTTTTTCTATTCTCTTAATAGCATTGGCTTTGTTGGCTCTTACCTCAGTCCCCTCTAGCCCCATAACTGGGCTACTGGTCAGAATTCTGGTTTCAGCAGATATTCAGAGGAAGATGTTCAAGGAGGCATCTTCTCCTGTGTGCCTTCACCCTGGAGTGTTATGAAGAGAGAAATGAAGGAAGAGCTGCTTACCACCAACTTTGTATTGTGCCATTGACTTCCTGGGTCATAGGCATAAATGTTGCAGTTCAGGGCCTGATGTGCTGCATCTCCAGGCTTAGTGTTGTGCGCTGGTGTGGATGGTGGGCAGTGGGACTGAGAAAGAAGGCTGGAAGATTACCCCTCTTAGTGTCTACCTGCCAGAGGTGTACTGTTGCTGAGCAAGCTGTAGGTCCCTGGGCAAAGTGAGCTTCCTGCACATCCTTTTTTCCCTGGGGCCTCCTTCGTGTTCAAAAGTAGAGAGCTGCAGAAGCTTGAGAAGATCGTGGGGTATCTTTTTAGGCCAGTGATAGCTGGTCTGTGATCTTAGGGACTGAGCTAAGCACTATGTAGGCAAACTGTATTAAATAGCAGCTTTTAGGAACTCAGTGATTTCCTGCAGCTGCTCTCCAAAAATCAGGTAGTGGAGAGTGGGCCAAAAGTACAGGAACCACTGATGTGGTCTGTGTCCTGCTAAGGCAAAGTACCTGGTTAAGGCTCAGCTCTATATCCTGCCTCTGAAAGCTGCCTGACATGGAATTTTCACAGCCTCCCAGGAGCAGTTTGTCTCCGAGCTTTGCTGTTGTCATAGCTAGATAGCTAGTCTGAGACCTCACTGCAAATTCTGTGGCTAATAAAGATGATGGGTAGGGAAAAGAGAACTATTTTTCTCATGCAAATTAAAACCATACTACATTTATCTCTTTGCATTTTTCGATGTGTCTTCTCTTTCTTTTCTGTCCCTTTTGATATATCTATTTTATTTCCTACCTTCCTTCCTCCATGAAGATCATTTTCTCCTTTCACAGGTGGCAGAAAGAAGCATCTGCTATGTGTTATGGGTTCCCACTTAATCCTGCCTGATCCCCCACTGCTAGAATGCTCCTTTCCCTCTGGTACCTTTGTGTCTGGTACAGATGAGTACGGCAGATTCCTGCAGAGAGTCCTGTGCTTTTGGGATGCTTCCTAACCACTGCCTCCAGCCCCATCTCCCTCCTCTCTTAGCCCCAAAACCTCATGCTCAGATGCTAATGTTATCACTCATTTCTTCTAACGTGATGATGCCTGGAGCTCTCAGGTATGTTCATTAATTAAGCCTCCTGGGGTGTACTCCCTGCTGACCACTGTGTAAGTACATGGAGCTGGCAGAGGGGCAGAGAAGGGAGAGGACATGCCTGGTGCTGGAGCATACGCTGTGGATCCTGCTGCTTTAGCAGGCTCGCTTTAACAGTTGGCCATTCCTTGAAGCCTCAGCCCCCTGCAGAAGCAGAGAGGGCCTGGGATGCCTCAAAGGGGCAAAGAGATGCAATTGGATTTGACAGGATTTGCACCACAAATTAAGTGCTGAGTGTTAACGTTTGACACTCCAGCTCTGTGGAGCTTTCGGGTAGCCCCTCACAGAGAAATCTGTCAGAAATGCAGGCATCCACAAAGCAGGGGGAAAACCACCCTGCCACCTCCTGTTTTTCACTTCTTGGAGGATGCAAAACACTGGATTGGTGCTGCATGGCTTTGTCAGCTTCAGTGAGCACTGTCATTCCGTAGTGCTGGAGAGAAAGGTACTGTTATGGCAGAGAATTTTCATGCTGCTAACCCCCATCCCACAGCTTCATATTTGGTGCTTCTATGGCACAGGGATGTAGGTATGGCTGGCAAAGTGAGCACAGGTCCTGGAGAGTGAGGATCCATATGATGCTCTTCAACTTGGGAGCACTAATTTGCCACTTCCTGCTGTTCTCACAGCCATGGCTGGTTGTACTGTTACGGTGGTGGGCACAGCCACACTGCTTGGAGCCATGTCCTCTTATTGGTGGGGGGCAATACTGTTGCTGGAGAGGGGATTTGTGAGGGTCACTGATGGCTGCAGGGTAGGTGAGCCAGATACTCAGTGCTCTTCTCTCTCTGCCAGGGAAGTGCGGAGCTGCTAGTCACCATTTGAGGTGCAATGGAATTGTGGAGGTTGCGCCACCATTCCTCCTGATCAATTAAAAGCAAAAGTATGAAGCAAACCCATTTAATTACATTGAGCCAGGGGTGTTAATGTCATAAAACTAATGGAAGGTTGTTTTCATTTGTTAGACTTCCACTCTTCAAAGACAGCTGGGTATTCTTTATCTGTCCTCTGTGGTTGTGATTGTTGCTGTCGTCTGAAGCAATACTGTCTTCTGGCCTAGCAGAAATGCTGTGTTGCTTCCTACAGCTTGGAAAAGACATTTTGTGACATGAGTGTAGGACTACAGATCAGTAGGTGCTACTGTAATGAAAGCTGAGCAACCTGTTTGTTCTGGGTTCAGCAGTAGCAGTCATTTTTCTCCTTCTTAGCAGCTGGTGCAGTGCTGTGGTTTTGACTTTCAGTCTGGGAACAGAGCTGATAACACCAATGTTTTCAGTTGCTGCTCAAATGTTTACTCTGACCAAGGACTTTCTGAGCCTCATGCTCTGCCAGGGAGGAGGGGA
>JANRGW010041497.1:45000-70281 GCA_024733675.1 Psilopsiagon aymara | reverse complement strand
GGTGGTGAGGCACTGGAATGGGTTGCCCAGGGAAGTTGTGAATGCTCCATCCCTGGTGGCGTTCAAGGCCAGGTTGGGTAGAGCTTTTGGGTGGTGTGGTTTTGTGTGAGGTGTTCCTGCCCATGGCAGTGGGGTTGGAACTAGATGATCTTAAGGTACTTTCCAGTCCTAACTATTCTATGATTCTATGACATGATTACTATCACTGATTACCATTTCACAGGTAGTAAAGAAACCTAAATTGCCAATAATAGTGGGGAAAGAGTCAGTGAATGAAGAGTAAAAGGCAGGCAGAGAGATGCAGTGAGGATTTAGGCAATCTATAAATTGCCTAATTTTATCATTTTACTTATTCCTTTTCTGCTAAAAATGGAATATTATACAAAACAGTCCAAAATGAGATATATAAATTGACTTAATCTGTGGTAAAATAGTAGGTGCACAGGAATTAATAGTACAGTAATCAAAATAAAAAATCTCAAAAGAAAAAATATGAATTAAATGCTTTTAGCCTTTGAGGAAGGGAATCCCATTGCATAATTAGATCATGAACTAAGGTCTTTCACTGCTGCAAGTTCATACTGTGCACTATTTAAGTGCCACCTCTTGATTCTCCTACTACAGCTTCTAATAGCAAACCCTGTTCTGTTTTTCTTTGTGCAAACCCAATCACATCACATCAAATTATACAACTAATTAACACAAACTCCTTAAAAAATTGCATATTATTTTGGCAAGCCAAATTAATGTCAGTTCCCTGAAACCATGTTTAGTAATTCCCACTGACTATAGTAACGCCTACTACTGAGAGAAGGGCTAATCAACTGTAGGCTCTCCTGCTGATGAGCTGAACCAAGTAACCAGATGTTTCTGCCTTCTAGGCTAATGAAAATGTCATGCGTGCTTTTCTCTTCACCTAGATGAAGAACTAATTCCACCATAGTCATGGTCTAAGTGGCTCTTGTTTGTCCGATGCTGTGTCCAACAGGTCCTGCTAGTTAGTACTGAGCAGGCAGTTGCAGACTTGATAACAGTGCTTTCATTTAGACCAGCTACCCCAGCCCACTGCGGCAGACTGCTGCTAAGGCTTCCTCACACAGGTATCTCTATGGAGAGCAAAGGGAAAGTGGATGAACATCACTGTGGAAAAAATAATTTCCATCATATTGTACTGTACATAAAATCTGGGCAAAACATGGTTTTCGTGTATTGGTAAGAGGTCCCATTGGCATTAAATTACTTAATGAGATGTCTATTGCTATTAAAAGAGGCATAACATTTATATTAACATTTTAAAGCTTGCTTATTTCAGAAGTGTCAGTTTACATGAGTCTAAATAGGCAATAATGAATGTGATGAAGTATTCCGTATTAAAACTGAGTTCTGTGTAGCTGTCTAGTAGAATCTTAATATTAAACTACACTGTATAACTTATAAGGCAGTATAAAATATTTAGATTTATCCTATCTTGAATCTCAAATAATGGACTTGCTATTAAATATGAATACAAATGAGAAAAAAGCATTTGTATGTAATCTTACAAAATACATTTACATGATACGTTTATTTAAAAAGCTTACAGTATATTTGATGGATGATGCAGTCATTTTCAGAAACAGTAAGCCATAATTTAAAGATACTCTGTAATTATTTAACAGCAATATTTTCTAAGTTCAGCTGACTTGTGCCTCTTGTGCTAGACACTAGTGCTGGATTACAAACTCTTGTATTAGTAGGCTCTACTCTCCCAGATGCTTACCTGGCGCAGAAAGAAGATCTGTGGTGCATTTAAAATGTTACTTAAGGAGGAAGGGAATTAGGTCTATTCATATAGCTTTGGTCTGAGAAATGCAGTGAATGTGTTAATCTCAGACACCTCTCCAGCAGCTAAGTATATTCTTTATTTTGTTTTCCAATAAATCTGCAGTAGTATATATAGACTGTAAGCAGAAGTTAGTCTTTTTCTATTTTAAATTTCCTTAACATGATCATTGCTGTATTAACATCTGTTCTGAAACTCCCACTACCACAGCAAGGAGGCATCAATTAACATCAGTTTGGAAGTGACAGTTACTCAGTCAAGGAGGAATAAAACTCTACAGCAATTTTTTGCCAGCAAAGTCTCACCATGTGCGCAAAGATGCAGTCTACTGGTAGCACAAGTTTGATATTTGAGGGAGTGGATCACTGAAAGATGAGGTTTGCTCTCATGAAAGAGACCTGCCTGAGCCCTTAATTCTAAATTCAAAGATAAGTCCACTGAACTGAGAGTAACCTGGCTCTGGTCCCAGGAAGTTGTGTTTCACTGAATTTAGTTTCTACAGCAGGAAAAATCTTGCAGTATGAGAGGCCATCTTGCAGACAGCTTGACTCACTTACCAGTGGAAGAAATACTGGGATATTGAAATTTACCCAGGACACTATTGCTAGAGCAGACCATAAACTATTTGACTCCTGGTCATCTTGTATCACTCAGTGGGCAAGCATTTAGTAGTTACTGATACAATGGAGGTTTCTGGCTGGATTTCAGGACCTGCTGCAAGAACAGTGAGGTTGAAAAATCCTGCTATTTGATAATCAAAAAAGTACACTGTTGTGCAAAGATCCATGCCCAAGAAGGGAGAGAACAGCCTTGGGCCATCTTTGCAACTGGACAGTTCTTCAAGCAGCCTCCTTTACTTTCACTTATGACTTTACAAACTAGATATCATCAAGAAATTTGCGGAAAATGAAGAGTCAAAAATAATGCATGCACTGTTAGTATATTGCTTTCCTTGACAAACAAGAAATAAACTCTTAAAAAGCAAAGAGAGAGAGACAGAAGAGAAACTAAAGAAAAAGTAGGTTTTTTAAAAAATATTAATATTTCAGATTTCATATTCTAAAATTAGAAATTTCAGGAATATGGAAATTTTCATTGAAAATATTTCCCTTTCAAAAAAGGAAGCTGGTGGTCTTCTTTTACTAAATAAAAGGTTACTTTTATGAAGTATTTTCTATTGATTTTATCAACATGTCTGTGATAGAATGGCAAGAATTGAACAAATATTGCTGAACTGTGAAGTACTTTGGGTTAGGTCCAATATTTCTGGGGCCAAGAGCAGCTGTCATGAAGGGTGAGGGACTTTAATAGGAGACCCAAAGGTTGCATGAAATGTACTAATAGTAGTTATTCCAGTGATGAAGACAAATTTTCAACATAAAGATTCAGAGTATAAAAGAAAACACATATATATACATACAGAAAAAAAATGAGAAAGAGGAACAGTCTAATATTATCAGACAGTTTTGAAGACATGGGAAATTAAATATGTATTTGGAGAGGATATAATTCAATATTCTTCATTGTCTAGTGGATTCTACAAAAAAAATGAGATTTTGTTTCCTCACAGATGCATTTCCCTAAACACTGGTTTGTGCCAAAAAGAAAGAGAGAAAAATCACTTTGAACAGTTCAAACTACAAGTAATAATCCTTTGCAAAACCACAAAAAAATCACAGGATCATATCAACATGACTTTGCTCTATGCAGTTTTCAGTCAGCAGTGGTCTGCAATTCTTGATTTTCAGTTTGTGTAAGTAACTTTGGAGAAGGAATAACAAAATTTGGTCCTAAACACATCCATGAGAACCAGCTTTATTCTGGCATGACTGTGTTCTGAATGAAACCTTAACTCACTGCAGCATACAACAGTCATTTGAGCATGTTCTATGGGGCTTTTGGGTAAAAAGAAAGGAAAAAAAGGAAGGGTTGATCTGTCCTGTTGCAGAACTGGGATTTATATCACACAGTTTTATTCACCTGTTGCTATCTTCTCTCTGACCAACTTTCTATATTCCTGTATTCAGTTTCATAAACTTTTCCATGAGGCTATTGCTGGGGCAGCAAAAACAGAGGAATAGTCACATAAAAGTAATATTAACAAAGCTGAGATCACAGGAATGTTAAGTTGTATCACAGTGGAAGTCCATTTGGTCCACTGTCCTGTGAACAGTTATCAAAGCCACCCACTTCAAAGGAAGGTGCAATGAAGTATGAACAACAAGTGAATGGCTTATGCTTCGGAGCTAGAGAATTTCTGCCTCTTCTAGCTTTTATACATATTTCTTTTTATATCATTGTATGCTTCTTTTCGTATACAAAAAAACCATTTCCATTTAATTTTAATAAAGTTGAGAGGAAGTGTAATTTTATTGCATGATTTCCCCCCATTTTATTGATATCGTGTCATTAACTTTCCATATTCATATTCACCTCCTTAATGAATAAAACACACTTTTTGGCAGACCAATAGCTTCTTAAGACTTAGGTGAACAAGTCATGACAATCTGTTCAAAGAATTTTGTCCCCTTTGCTCTCTGCAAGCAAAAGCTTCAAAGGTCAGTTCAGGTAGACTGCTTACTGCAGAGGTGTTCATTATTTAAACTCATGGATACCTCTCTCATGCAGGCAAGTTTTAGCATATGAGCAGTATTTAAGATATATTTGCTATGCACGTATGTTTATTTCTTAATAACTGAGCAAGATGATGAAGACTCTGCTATAGAAGATAGATAGTTGTTGGAGATGGATTGTCAGTACCTGAAGACAGACAGAGAGTATTTTGACAGACTTGAAATGACACAGAGGATCATTCCTTCCCTTTCTCTCTTTATTCCCATGATAATAAGCTTGCTGTTTTTTTTTCAAGGAGGAAGAAAAATCTGCTTTGGGTGCACAAGCTACACTAAACTTTTTGGAGGAAAATGTTTCTTCCTTCTGTGCTTGCAACTGAATCTGAGGATTAAAAAAAAATAGTATTTCCCCGACAAATCTTTCAGACCATCTTTCTGGAGATTTCTTGTTAGATTACAAGAATACAAGAATGTCTAAGTATTAAATGCACCTAAATTTAAAATTTCTAAACAATTATAATTGTGTGGATGACTTCGATAGGCATCCAGTGTTTTTCCTACATGGGAATATGACCAAATAGTGTCCTGACTTGTGTACTGCTGGAATGATAATTTGAGCAGATTGGGATAAAGTTTGTTAGGGGTTTGAAATTTTTAAAAAGGGAAAATCTGTAATCTGACAGCAATTACTGAGTTTTATGTGACCTATGATTTGGCCTTGAGAAAAAGCTATATTCACACCTTTCAGTTTAGCAAATGTATCAAGTGTGAACAAAGGCGCAAATCATAAGCCATGGAAGAAGTCATATTTTGGACTGGAGAGTACACCACAAAAATAATAACAAAGGGAATTGAAAAGCCACTGAAATAAAAGACTGTGATCCAGTTTAGGTCCACACATGGTAATGTATTATTGAACAGCCATTTCTCCCAGTTAATCATTAGATGCACTCCTACACTCTTAAAAACTAATGTGAGGAACACTTCTTGGACAGAGAAGAAAAGTACATACAATAGGTATTTGAGTAAGAAACATGTAAACCTACAAAATAACAGCTCTCTGTTCTGTATAGCTCTATATTCCTTTACAACTATGTTGTTTCTTTACTAATTCCAGAGCATTAGTATGTATTGTGTTATTCTGTACAGCTTGTTGTACAGAAACAATTCAATAAATGAAAAGTCTGAATTCTAAGTATTATTATTATTTTTGTTCAGATTTGCTTTGTGGTGCAAGATTCTTTTGATTGCTTTAGACCTACAACAATCCCCTGTTGTTTATCATAAATAACAAGTTGTTTTATTTCTCCAGGCTTGCAAGTTTCATTTTATTCTGTTGCTATAATTTCTATTCATTTTTAACATGAATGCATTTTCCTACAGAAGTGGTCTTATATCTAACTGTACCTTGTGATTTGTTGGCTGTGAAAAGCATTCTAGCTGATGAGAAAATGGTGAAAATCATTCCACCCCCTCGCCAGAATGAACTGAACTTTCTAAGGATGTATTTTTGTCCTTTTTTGAAAGGGGAAAGGTAATGTGTTCATTTCTGACTGCCCACTTGCTAGACATCTTTCTATACTGAACTCAGAAATAAGTTAGCTGTAGTGCCATTAACTTTATTTCCCACAGAATTCTTATTGTGTCAACTTGATTCAGCACTGCCACAAAGGAGTGTTGTCTTTGCACAAAAAATGCTATTTGCAACAGGATAGTCTGTGTTTATTTGCTCAGTATCACCGGTTTTGCAAAATCTGTTGAAGCTGTGCAGTCTTCTGGACTGATATTTTTTATTATGGGTGAGAGGAGTGAGTTATAGCCTCCATGACAATAACTTATATTGTATTTATATCTATCATTCTTTCCTACTGCGAAATATGCTTTGCATATTTTTTGTGCTAAAGTTTGTGTAACAGGGCTCTCTGACACCAGCACTGTAATTTTTAAGCATAGTGTTTTAGCCACATTTTTCACAATTAGAGCCCTTTAGAGCCCATAGACATGGATTCACAGGTTTTATGAAAGCAGACAGGCTGGATCATGCTGGTTGTCTGTCCACTCTGCCACTCTGCAGGAGAGTTCATGCGATTTACTTCATTGAACTCCTACTCCCACAGTTTCCCAGTGTCTCCCCCTGCAATCTTTAACAAAGATGTGATCAGTCATTTTTGTCTTCATTCATCTGAGAAAAATGTGCTAAGATATACTATAAGATGACCAGAGCTTGTCTTGCTGTCTAATAAACTGAAAAATCTGCATAACCTATTTTTACAGTTTTTCTAACTGTGCAGGAAAATGAGGCACAGCTAATAGAATGCCACTGATAAGAGACTATTGACATTTTAACTGCTGAAGACCCATTTTTTTACCTGCAGAATCTGAATCTGCTGAGGGCAGGGGAGTTGAAGTGTTACATCTGACATTTCTTGTGGACAGGAATCCCTCTTCCACAGCTGCAGGGCCAGATGCATGTGACAGGCAAGGGTTTCCCACTGACTGGGCAAATCCATCAAATAACTGACTGCTTCCTATTGAAGGCACACAGTTTCTTCAGGACCTCAAAGGAAGCACTCAACATTTCACATGTCATAGCAAACACTGCCACTTCATCCCCAGATCATCTTTAACCAACCCATATTCCTGTACTTCTTTCATGTTTTGGAATGCCTGTCCTCCTCTTTTGCCTTTTTTCTGTCCTGCAAAACAAATATGTTTTAATCTTTGCCACATTATGAACGCAGGCAGGCAAGCAAGAGAGAAAACATTACAGGTCTTCTTGCATACCCTACAAGCCCCATTTCCTTGATCATGTCACTTTGAACCATATATAACGGCTGTCTTTAATTCCTTTTCTTCCACTTATTTCTTCAGCACTTCCTGATCCATCAATGAAATCTGTTGGGCATCCTTCCGGCTTCCAGAGCAGAATTAATTAACATCTAACTTCACATGACCATTACCTTTTATTTAGTTTTCTATGCTCTACCTCCTTTGAGCTGCTTTAAAGCTCTAATATCTCTTCACTATATCCTCTCTTAGATCCCCCAAAACTCCTTTCCTCTTGTGTGTGAAGATGCCCCTACACTTTTCCTGATTGCATTCTCTCTTTTTCCACGGTTGGTTTCTTATCTTTGTATAATTTTGTCTGCAAATATTAATGTAGCTGTTAATTCTGTTTTGGGCCAGAAAGGAGCCCTACAAGAAATTTGAAGTGCAACTTTTTACAAGGGCATGTAGCAGCAGGACAAGGAGGGATGCCTTTAAGCTGAAAGAGGGAAGATTTAGATTAGATGTTTGGAAGAAATTCTTAACTGTGGGAGTGATGAGACACTGGAACAGATTGCCCAGAGAAGTTGTGGCTGCCCCATCCCTGGCGGTGTTTAAGGCCAGGTTGGATGGAGCCTTGAGCATCCTGGTCTAGTGGAAGGTGTTCCTGCCCATGGCAGGGGGGAATGGAACTAAGTGATATTTAAGGTCCCTTCCAACCCAAACCATTCTGACTCTGTGATTCTATATAGCAGAGCAAATTTGCCTTCACCATATTTTTTGTTACTGCACATGTAACGGTTATTGTCATTGCTGACTTACACTTATTCCTGATCTCTCACCTTCAGGCTATATCTCAATTTTGCTAACTCTCTGCAATGCATGTCTAAGATGCATCTTCCTCTTTGCTCCATCACTTACCTACAGCTCACTTCAACTTTCACCTGGAAAGCTGCATTTTTTTTTTCTTTCAAGCACTGACAGCTGCTGTTGTTTCCTGCTTATGTCTGTTGAAAAGACATCACCAGTAACCAATTTCCAAGCTGAAGTCCTTTTCATGCTTTTCCTTTCCCCATTGCACTGAACGGAATATTTTTCATGTCTTGGTTTAACTTATCAGTACCTCCTGGTGGTGTTCCTGCAGGAATTTCCATCAAACATCCACTATCTACTTGTGAAAGTTTAGATGGGATGGTAGTGGTGTCCCCCTCTTTTTGGGAGATGACCCTCACCAACAATTCTAAAAGCCACATCATTATCCTTTTTCAAATCTTTAAATCTCTCCATCTCAGTGACTGCTGAGGACCTAAGGAGAGTTTTGTTCTACTTATGTATATGTCTTACTTTGAACTAATTTTCCATTACCTTCAGTGGAAAATAATATGTTTTATGGCATAAACACAGAAAAACTTGCTCAGATGCAAATGATTTTGCAGATATTCCAACTAACCTGCCTAGTTATCTTACAATAGGTCGATATAAACTGTATCTATAGTGTATATGTATCTACTGACAGAAACACTTAAATTTAGGTGCCTATATTTTAGGTGTTTACACATGAGGTAGGTATCTATGTTCTCATTATGTCAATGGAGATCTGTTTAGTATAGTCAATGGAACTTGAAGAACAATAATCATGTCTGAACCAGAATTATCTGAATCACTCTCTCACCTCTTGTGAATGGAACATCCAGCCCACATGTTAACATCTGTATGTAGACTTACATGTCTTTACATCAAACAGAATCTCACCTTTGGCATCTGAACTGGATCAAAATCCTTACAGAAAACTGTGGTATGTTTAGGTTCAGATAACTAACCAGCTAACTGGTAGGTTACTGGGCTATACCTTGTTTCATGTTGCTGGCAAATGCACTATTACTTCTGTTTACTGTAACATTGGATCAACAGACCAAATTAACGGAACTCCCTCTACTAAATCATCAGTTATTTCTTTGATGTTGATGAATTGGTGCTATTTGCAGTATAAAGATCTTAAATATATGAGCTTTAATGCATAGAGAATACTTTTACTGCATCATGACGATAAATGCAACACTATTAGAGAATGCTGCAAACAATGACTCTTCTTCCTGGGAGTAGCATCATGGACAGATGTTGTCAAATTGAGTTTGAAACTGGCTTTTTCTGCAAGAAGGAAAAATTGGTAATTAAAGCAAATGGTGCACTACTTTTCTTACTTGTGTGAAGTTAAAGAAACAAAACTTTCCTCTATGAAAAGCATATTAAATCCTAATGCTAGTTAATCCAACTTCCCCGGTTGCGCACAAAAGAAATGCTATTGCCACCCACATTTCTGCAGAGTATTTTATAAAGGATCTCCTCTCTTGAAACAGAAGACTTTCTTATCCTTTTTTTCTTGATTCCCTCGCTTAAATTTAGTATGACTTATCATGGTCTTCAGGATGTAGATCTAGCTGTCTAGTGATATCAGGAAAGCCCCATTTAGTGAGAAATATATAAAATCCAAATATCTTTTCCTTTGGACAGACCATATTTAAATGAACTCATAAAGAACTTGCAACCTCTTTCCTGCAGCATATGTAACAAGATCATAGCTTTATATTCAGTATTTTTTTTCTGCAAAAAAGTGCAATACCCAGTCATGAGCTTGAAAATTTCAGTCCTTGAATTACATGTTCCTTTCCTAAACTTTTTCCCTTTCCCAGGTTCTTTAAGTATGCCATGTTTTATTTTCAGTCTTGCTAGATTTCAGGGGCCACCAATGGCATTATCTTGATGAAAAATTGCATGGGTTTTTTTGTTGTTTTTTGTTTTGTTTTGCTTAGGGTTTTTTTTGGTTTTGCTTTGTTTTGTTTTTGCCTTTTTTTTTTTTTTTTTCTTGGTTTTTTTGTTTTTTTTTTTTTTTTTTTTTTTTTTTTTTTTTTTTTGTGTCTCTGGGCTTCTCTGTTTTATTCTTTGAAAGAGGAGCCTTCATGCCAGAAAACTGATCTTGTTTAAAGCAGAAAGCTGCTACTTGGCAATGTAATGCCTGCATCTTCTTTGGTGGTGATGGGAAGGGGCTGGCTGTGGAGCAGGGAATACCTGTGTGCTCAGCAATCAGCTCCTGCTTTATATGAACTAATACTGTTGATTCAGAGAGGCAAAAGGGAAGGAGTTTGAAAAGTTATAACAATACCTTTACAATGTGTCTTTTGCAGCCCCAAAGGTAGCATGAACACACCAGAGGATAGCAGGGATACTGTATGATTTATTACAACTGGTGAGACTTACTCGGCTTGTAAGAGTTTTGCTGGTTTTAGCAGCCCTCCAGGATCATATAATTTCTCAGAAATATGAGATTAAGAACTGACAAATAGAAAATTAGGGTGGTGGGTTACAAATAGAATAAGTTTAGAGCTTTCTTTAGCTGACCTTATACATCCTTGCCTTTTTACTCTATATTGCTTATAATACCTGAATAATATTTCATTTACATCTTTTAGATGTTGCACAAAACTTTCATTGCATGGACACATGCTCACACTCCCCCTTCATGCACACAGATGGGTACAAAGGTAACACCATAGTTCTTCATATTTCACAACAATCCACACAAGAAAGTCTGCAAAGTAGAAAAACCATGTGTCCATATTAGCGGATAGTTAAGGATGGCTGGAGTATTTTCAATGTAAACTGAAATACAGGATATCAGACATGACCTGCTTTGTTTTGGGTCTTTAGTTCTAACTTCTATGAAATCAATGCCAAAATTCAACTAAACCACGCGAGGCATGTTCATAGAAAACCAAAGTTGTACAGGTATTTTGCAAAACCACACACACGTATATATACATTCTACATTGTAAAATGTCAATTAAATATTCTCTACTCCATCACTTGAAGTAATTTTCTTCACAGATCTGGAGAAATACTTCCTCATAAGTTAAAAATAAAACTGGTGTTAAACTTCCTTTCCTAAAGCAAAAAAAAAAAAATTTAAAATGCACCCCCTTATCAGGGCATATGTGTGTGCACATGTGTGTGTATGTGCATGCGTGCATGTGTTTGTTCATATTTTTAAATGAACTTTATTTTTATGCCTCCTTTATACCAGCAGACTGTCCAGTGTAGGATGAAAACGTTGTCATATGCACATAAGACATGGGGAAGATGCTTCCAACTGGCCTGCATTTTCTCATCTATTACAGATTTAAGATCTTTAGGTCCACAACATCTCTAATTTCTCAAAACCTGAAAACCAGAAAACGAGAAGTGTGCACAGGAGAAAAATCTCCTTTCATCACACTGGGATTATTTTTCTATCCCAGGTGCTCGAGCCTGAGCTTTCTCTTAGTCTAATTGATAACCAGCCAGCTCCTCCTCTTACCCCCCTGACTTTTGTGCATTCCCTTCCTGGGCGACTACTGTTTCACTGTTCTACCTCATTCACTCATGGTTGACCTGGAGCTCCTGAGTTAAGCTTCCCCACTGGTATTCAACCTTGGACCTTATTATTGTTCTACTTGCCTGACCTCTGATACACTAAATTCTAACAAGGTGATCTGAAAATAATCACTCATTTTTTCTGTGCGGTTTCATGGCTCGTCTTTTTACCGCTTTCAGCTGATGTTCTTTTCTCCACTTCAGACCACCAAGCGCTCTGCTTTAGTTTGTCAATTTATAGTGCTGTCATGGTTTCAAATGCTGCTACCATTGTGTAGAATATACTCTCCTGACCTCTGAAGCAACTTTCTGTATTTCAATTGTTAACTCATTAGGGTTTGGAAGAACAGCTGAAAAGAGAATGGCCTTTTTCCCACAATTGCTTCCAATGAGCTGCTTGAAGAGTCATCACAGTTGAGGATTAAGAGAAACCAAGAGGATGATGCTAAAAATTAGCTCTAGTTATTTTGCATTCTTGCCTAAAGGAAACAAAGCCCCTCAATCCCAAATAGTACTGATGCTCTTCATCAGTTTGCCACTAGGATACAAGGCAGTAGCATAAAAGCTAGTAATTAAAAGATAATGTACTGATTTGGATAATTCAAGTTCTTTGCCAAAGTATGCCAAAATGTAGACAAAACCTGTTCTTTAAGATAATTTTTGTATTTCACTACTTTTACTGTCCACAGGACACTTGTTTGCACTGTTCCTTTGTACTTGGATTCTGGGCCTTGAACTGACGTCTCCTAATCAAATTTTTTCTAATGAAAACTGTTTCAACTACTGCCTTTTCTAAATGCCTTACTAAGGGAGAGGAAGAGGAATAGAGAGGTGAATAGAAAGTGCCACCACATTTTATTCTGAAGTCAGCTCCTTCCTAAGGCAACAAGAGCAGTGATAGCCATGTGTCTTAAAAAAAAAACCCAACAGAATAACAATCAACAAGCAATCATCTCCTCGCCTTCCTTCTTTCCCATTTCAGTGGAGAAATCGTCTTGCTCATGAGAAAATAGAGAGGTACCTCTGCTATTTGGGAACAGATTTCTAGCATTAGCAAAAAGTTCATAACTTTCATACTCTGAGTTTTCAGATTAATGCACAACATCTTATTTCTGAGATCTCTCTCTGTAGTGAAGATTGAGCCACTGGTTTCTGATAGTAAAATGAGCCTATGGTTTTGTTATTTTAAATAATATAGTGTGGCTTAGAACTTAACAGTTCTAGCCTTGTAAAGTTCTAAACAGTTTCAAAACTGTGTGCACACACATCTAGCTATGTGTGCACAATTTTTTAAACAGAAAGTTTCGAATGGTTTTTCAATCTTTTCTCCAACGTCACAGGTGTTTAGCTCTACCACATGTTTTGATAGCAACAGACAATTTTTAACTTTTTGGATCTCACGGGAACTATGTTGAGCCATTAAGAAAATACTTCATTTTGAGAGTCTTCTTAGTACAGCATTCTCCCAGGTAGCACTAATCATGGCTGCACAGTTTTCTGAAAACATGAAATACTTGAATGTATCCTTCATTTTTGTGTCAGGGGATTGTAGTAACAACAGCTTGCATTCTTGTAGGTCTTATCATCAGGGGTTTCAGAGTGCTTGGCAAATGCTTCCAGAGGACAAGGCTGACTTGAGTGTATCTTTAGTGATTTAAACTAGAATGATATGAGTCTGACATTTTTTTTTGATCCTGTAACACTCTTTTTACAGATGGGTAAATTGAGGTATTGGCTAGCATGTATCTTATCCAAAGTCACAGACTGAGTCAGTACAGGCAAGGCAATTGGTATCTAATATCTATTCTTCAGCCCTCTAAATCACTTGCTAATTCTCTCATCATGTTTGATGATTTAACATTTATCAGTTTTGTTCAGTATAAGTCCACCTCCCTCAAAAGACTCTCTTTTCAACTGTGCATATAAACAATATGAGCATAAGATTTAAATAATTAAACCCCCCAGAAGTTAGTGACTATTTTAACAGAATTAAAATGATGTTATAAAGTGAAAGGAACATAATCAGTGTGGAATTGATACTGCCTAAAACCAGTGGATGCATTTGGTTGCCTATGTCAAACACCATTAGACTTCTTACTTTAATAAAACAGTAAAGCCAATACTATACAGCAGCTTAAATCAATTTCTCTAGAATGCTATTATAGTTGCCAGATCTGCCAAAGTTATAGAATATTTCTTTCCTGAAGTGGTAATGAGCCCTCAAACTTTATTGTTCCGTTAAAAAAATATATATATTTTCATGGATGATAAAATGATATCAGAAAGCAATTTGTCTTAGTGTTTGTACCAGCAATTGCAAAAAATTAATAAAAAAATTCTGGTGGATCATGTTGCTGTGCTTCTTGTGCATCTTTGTTTTCAACAGATGGTTTGTTATTATGACTGCCTTTATTTCAACAAGACTTTATAACCTTTTTTTGTCTGTTTGCTTGTTTGCTTAGAGTTGTAGAGCATCATTTGTATTTGAAAAGTTTTTGTGGATTACTTTGTCATCCACTTTGGATCTCAGTTAAATTCTGGTGTCTTATGGTCCTGGGATAGTGAATCTGTGCTTGATCTGGACCAAATGTATTTTGATTGTAAATAGAAAGTCTTCTTTTATGAGGATGTTCACTTCACAGCTTGAGCAGTGTAATTTTTATACAGGTCTCAGCAATCAATAAAAAAGCTGCAGGAGGAATGATTTATCTTGTTGGTTACAGAGACTGTCACCGAGAGAAATTGTAAAAGATCAATTTACACAACCTGGTGTGAGAACGTTATTGATATAACACGGCTGATCAGTTTGTGGTAGTCTATGGGCAGATGACGAGGAGAGAGCCCTGCCCTTGGATAGGGCTACTCACCAAGATCTTAATAGACTCGCTGGTCATAAAATGGACACGAAGCCAATGAAGGGAGAGATTCTGCTTGCTCATGGTACATTGACTGGCCTGCAGGAAAATGGATTGGCTCAGCTCTGATTACTTAGTTAAGCAGTGTCGTGCATCCTCCTTTTTTTTTTTTTTTTTGATTTGTGATTTTCTTTTTTTTTTTTTTTGTTGTTTTTTTTTTTTTTCCTCCCCCCCAACTGTGAGAACTGTTCAGTTGGAGGCTCACTGCCTTAATTACAAAGGGCCCTTTTCACTACAGGTCACAGGAGTTGGCTCACTTGACAGGAAATAAGGAAACAAGCTACCTTCCTGGAAAAAAAAAAAAAAAAAAAGGAAAGAAGAAAATCAAACTTCCACTCCTGAAATTAGTTAAATGAAGCTTATCAGCACTTGTTAGTTGATCCTTTGACAGTCTGCTAATTGCAGCCGGTACATTAAGTTATAATGAGCAGGGATATGATTAAAAAATAAATAAATCTACAGATATGCCACATTGCATGTGTTGTTGGAGAAAACAAAGTAAGAACAATGTTGATCTTTGCTGTAAGTATCACAACACAAAAGATATTTATAGGATTTTTTGGGGGTTTTTTTATTCTGTAGAATTAAATTGTATTCTAACTGGAGGGGCTTCTTTGGCTCAGAAGAGAGTTTCTCTTTAGAATGAGATAAGAAAGGGTCTTGTGCCTTCTTAATAAAAATAAACATTGGCTATTCTGTAAATATAAGCAACCTGTACCTATGCACGTTATACATGCAAATCTTAACATACTTTTCTTGACATATACTCTCTATTATATTCTTTTATTTACAGACAACAATTACTCACTGCTATTACTGGAGGGAAAGAAAAGAACATTAGCAGCACTAAGAAACCCCGCAGCAGTTTTTTCACTTTTGTAGGAAGTGACTCTACTGTATAACTGCTAGCAAAATAAAGGAACCAAAGGCACATCAAGGGGAAAAAACTGTTTTCATGTGTTTAACCTGTTAATTATGGTAATCTACACTACAGTGTAAGTATTGTAACCTGGAATGGGAAGCGGGTGTCTGAAAGAATGAGCTGACTAAGACAAAAATGATTAAATCCACACTTTGAATGGACAATTTTCATATGTAATTTGAGCTACACATTCTTAAGTTGTTTCATTTTCACATTTCTGTACTCATCGGCACATATCAAAGTGAAAGACTGGCTGAAATGAATGTTTTCTTACCTTCATCTGGTGGAGTATTTTAAATACTTCTCAAATGCTGAAAGATGTGTTCTCCTGGATCCATAGAATGTGCCCTAAGACATGTTTCATGTTTAATATGAAGTCAGATTTTGAAGTCCTAGGCATCCCAACAATATCGGTTCTTTTTATCTACAGAAGGAAAAATATATGCATTGTTACTTTGATACTCTTGAATGTTTGAAGTCCCTATTAATTATCATTGGCTTTCCATATGATAGAGCTAGCTATCAGGACCATTACTGTGTTCATGACACATGTCCTGAGCACAGGCAAATTGGTCACGCAAACACTCTCCTGTTCCTTCAGGTCTGAAAGTCAAATTCTTTGTTCTGAAAATGGATGGGGTGCAGGTGCTGTCCCTCTTCCTATGCCTTCCTGTACTCACAACAGAAAAGAAATAAAGGAGATATTACCAGAGTGAAGAAATGGAGTTTGTGAGTCCCTGAGAAAGGGGTGGGTGGCAGATAAAGATGGAAATGGCCAGATGGGGATGATGACAGCTAAAAGGGGCTGGGGCTAGGGGAGAAAGAAGGGCAGCAGGGAACTTGCTCTTAGTATGTTCTCCACATGCTGAAATGACTTGATATTACTCTATATCCATGTCTGCTAGTAACATGTCAAGCACACAAACATCTGGAGTAGTAGTAATATCCTGGTCCATCTGTAGGGCATGCTTCTTTCCACCCCTGGAAAAGAGAAGGTGCTTGCTCTGGGGATACACAATTTTGTGCAAGTATAGCCACAGTGCCTGTTGCTTTTTTCCAGAGCTCCTGTCTTATTCACCCTCAATGAGATTCCAAAACAAATTTGGTCTCACATAGATGTTTATGCTATGTTTTCAAGTGAGGGGTAGGCAGAGGAAGAGTTCCTGTCTTCCTGCAGCTGCCAGGCCATTCACTGTCTCAGGCAGCCAGTGGCCATTAGCATGTTCCTCTCCCTCCCTTCTTATGACAAACTTGAGCTCTTCCCAACACTCAAACAAATGCCATTGCCTATGTCCGACACATGGATGCTATTTGTGCAGAGTGAGCCTGGGCATACTGCCACTGAGCCATCTTAAGTACTATGATCATCTTCCTTTCTGTCATGATTAATTTCTTACTTCCCTTCTCTGCTTTTGGAGCTCCTACTAAGTGCATACTGTGCTTCCTGTTTCAAAGTTAGACAATTCCAGTGACTATCCCCCAAATTAGTGGCTACTCAGAACTGCATAAAAACACACTGAGGAAGCTCCTCAGCAAGATTTTCCCTGATTCACTGTAGGGCAGCTGGTAACAGCACCCTGTATTCAGGTCGTTAAAGCCTTTCTATTATAGAAAATCCTGGTGACCTTTTATTTTGAGAATCTCTCACATTTCTGTTGTTTGTACAAGGTGTTTGATATTCAGCAAAGGAAATCCCCTTGGGCCACAGAAGTGTCTTCCATTTGTCCCATGAAATTCCATTCAGGATGCAAAGTGACAAAAGTTGATATTACCCTCCTTTTATTTTTATCTCTTGGAAAAACACTGATAGGGTCCAGTCTGCAGGCCAGGTTCACACTGGCACTCCCAGGACGAAGAGACACACTGGATCAGCCGAAGCCAAAAAAATGGAGAGGTAGCTGACAAAGAGAACAAGTCTGTAGTCTTGCATTACAAAAAGTTCCCAAGTGAGTAGTTTCCATCCCAAACTACCCTCTAAATTCCTTAGCTCAAGATGTAAAAGAAAGCTACACCAGATCAGGCTGCCTCTTGGCACCTTGTAGAGTCAAGAAGTTTTCCTCATTCACACAGACACAAAAACAACTTTCCTCAGCTAATGTGCATCTGTACAATAGCAGTTCTTGATAACTCTAGCAACAGCATCTTGTACTACAAAGCACAAGATTCAAGACTAACTCTTTAAGGAAAAATAAGAAAATGCCAAGAAAAAAGGAGTGTTAAAATAATTTACAGCAGAGTTAAATTTAAATTAACTTTCCCGAGACTGCAATAGATAGTACTTGAGAATTAAGAAAAATCTCTGAACCCTAATTTATACCCTTTTACATGAATGCACTGTGCTGCCAATGTATGTTAGATATGAGCAAACTGCTTTTTTTAAGTGACTGTCTAAATCAGTATTCAGGGTGGAGGTATTCTGTGGGTAAGAGGAGATGAGCACATACAATTAGAATGCTGATATTTTAGTCTTAAATGCTTGATTTTACAGTCCAAGTAATTATTTTCACCCAGCATTATTTGCAGCCTGGAATACTATATGTTCTTATATTCAGACATAACAAGTGTCATCCACTAAAATCAACCTTAGTTCATTTATGTAATTCCCTGGTTAAAACTTACAAAATTTAAGAATTTCAGAGAACTACCTAAAAGCTATGATAGCTGCAGAATCCATATCATTACTGTGTTTTGTGAATTCAGTTCCTGAAGGTGTTGCACATTCCTAATATTTTACTTCTTACGCAGAGAGATCCTGCTCAGGAATTTATGGAAGAATATTTTGTGCCTTGGAACAAAAAAACTAGAACTTGCTTCTTCGCCATTTAAGCATAGACCTATCTTGCTCACTGTGCTTATATATGGATTTTATCCAGGACTCACAATCATCAAGTTCTGGAGAGGACCACACACACATATCAAGAGGATCATGTTCAGCTTCAACTGTAAATTTTCATAGCTAGAGTTAGGTGAAAAATAAATTTCTAGCTTAGAGGCATTTCAGACTTTAATTCTATAACAATTCAAAGATAAATCATATTTTGCTTTCATAATTTCTCATGACATAGGAATTCTGGGAGTTTCTGAAACCTCACCAGGATGTCTGAAATGAAATAAGCTCTCAGGAGCTTGGCAACTCATGAGTACTGTTGACGTGATTCTTACTCGAATCTTTCTAGCTTCTCTTTAGCTCACTTCAGAATAGCAGCAGTTCAAAGGCTTATGCATATACCCTAAAATGTTTTTAACCAAATGTAAATCTTTACCTATGTGTTATAAAGGTCTTTATATCCATATTTGAGCAAGCAGATTAGCTTCTTCAGTCTTTTGTTAGTAACTTTCTAGGGAGATTACTCGTAGTTAAAAATGTGAATGAAGTTTCTCACAACTAAATATATTTGTAAAAGATTTTCAGCTGAGATGGTCTTCTGCAGCACAGGGATGCACTGAGCACTGCACCAAACCTCACAGGAACATGCTTCCTCCTATTTTCTATTTGCTTCCAGCAGGGAAAGGGCTAACAGTGAATGAACACGCTTCAAAGCCCCAGCCATGCCAATGCTAGGCAGCCCAAGTCAGCACCATGTTAAATGGATAAAGAGGGGCTCTGATGATTACCACACCTCTTATTGCCAATTAAAAAGAAATAAAGCTGGAGACACTGGCAGCAGGACAGAGTCTCAGAAGCTACAATGCTCTGAGGATCGCTCAGCCTCTCTGCAGATATAACAGCACAGAAATCAATTTTACTAATTGCAGTATATACTATGAGATTTGTATCACCACTCTTGGAAATGAAATGCAGGTAATGAATGCAGCTGAAATGAAGACATTGCCAACTTGTGACACTTATTCATAACACACACATGAATAGAAATGCCTCAGGTGGAATTTAGGACGACTCAGTAACTATTGTTCAAATCATCTGTTCTCTTTTGTTCACCAAACAATTCTTTTTCCTATTTCAAAGGCAGTTGCCAAAGTGAATTTATATTCTGATGCAGCACGTGCACCCATGTTTACATGTTACTTTTATACTTTATGGCTGACAAAAGTGGGTGAGATTTACCTGGCTGAAGGTAAACTTTGTTTAGATGTTTACATTAAGACAAAATGCATAATGCCCAAGATTGTTGTCTTCTTTACAGCCAGGAGACAAAGTTAATGATGTGCAGAAGACTGCATTTGTGTTACCTCAAAACTAGAGCAGTAGTGCCCACTTGGGTGTTCTTTAATAGTTCATGTTTCATGAGTAATACGAACAAGTGAGGTTAGCATATGGTCTTGGTGCTAGTGATCTCCTGACAGTAATGTTCTGCTGCTAATGTGACAAGTTATGGGACTTTTGTCCCCATATTTTCTCGCGTCCAGTTTACATGTATTTTTGAAAACCAACTTAGGTTTAAATATTTTCAATTCAGAGAGCTTGTTAGATTTTGAAACTAACATTTATTAATTTCTGATCAAAATGTTCTAACTTAGAAAATGTAGGCTTTTGGTTGGATTGTTGGGTTTTGGATTTTATTTGTCTTGTTATTTTAAGTTCATTTCTCTTTGGAAAAAGTCTTTTCCCAGCACTCTTGACTGTACACAGCCAGAGTTTACAAGGTGCACTGAAATTGAAATATCAAAGAGAACTGTTGAAATGACATGCTTGTGAAATGTGTGCAATTATCTGCTATTAACTCATCTGGAATCATGTGATGAGCAAACTGTGATTTTCAATGTGTCATTACATTGTTTCATCAATGGGTTGTTCAACAGCTCAATTTAAAAAATACTCAAGAAATAATCATCACAAGAGGTAATCCTTCCTATTTGATTCAAATATATCTGTTCCAACATTAGGCTGACATGATCATGGATCTCATGAGGTTTCAGTGCTTTGTTTGGATTTGCTTTACAGTATTTACTGCTGATTTTGTTGTGGGTATTTTATTTTTCATAAGACATTTCAGAGCCTGTTTTCTAATTATGTAGAGGAGTATGAGGGATAATGCTACCATTTCTGATTTCTTACTTTAAACTACACTGACAGAGTGGTGGTCTTCACACAGTGTCAGAGTAGTTGTTTTATTATTATTATTATGGTGCTACAATTTTGCCTATTCTGGTGGCTATTCAGCTAGAGTTGTCACCTTCAAGCACTGAAAAAGATAAATCTATCTTGTGTTTTTAGTTTGTAATTAATCGAATTTGTGTGGAAAATGGTCAGCACCTATTTGAACTTGATTGGCTTTTGTTCCATGTGTATCCAGCAAGAATTGCTGGTTGACAACAAAGTGTATTTGTATTTCCACTCCCTTGTGACATTGGAGCTTTTGTTGCTGGTAGTCAGCTTTCAGAAGTTTGTGCTCATGTTTTAGGTTCTACATAATCTTAAGTATATTTCAGTATCCTTGCTTACACGGTGATTTATCTTCTAGCTAATCTGGTGTAACTGTAATGATTGCACTTTGCACATGCTGGCTCATTCCTCTATAACCAGCGTAAGCATGTGATTGTTTTGGACAGAAACACTATATTTCGATGTGTCAGATGATGAAAAGCATGAAGAGGCTTCTAGGAGGTGAATATGTGCTGGTGCATATATGTGGGAAGATACTGCTAACAATCTTTAGGGGTGAGGAATTAGCCAGCATTTTTTTTTTTTTTGTGATTCAGTAGGTGGAAAGAACCAGCCTACTGAATTATGAGAAAGGCAGTGGAAAGGGATCAGCCGGCAGTTGTCTATGTGCTGGTGGTTATGATAAGGTGGGTGGAAGAGAGAGAAGAATAAGAATGGGGGAAGAATTAAATGGGGATGAAGAAAAGAAAATGAACCCAAGGAATGAAAAAGAGCTGAAGTGGAGATACTGTTTGAGCTGCCTGGAGGATGAGGCCATAGTCAAAGAAAAGACAGAATAAGGTGGTCACTGACATTTCTAGAAGATTATGCTCAACTGGATTAAAACTGCAGGACAATGTGCACTATTAGATGGCATTCAATAGTACACTTCAACAATCAAAAAATGCCTTTGTGCCAGAGCATGAGTTTAGTTCTGAGACTGTATTTGAGATAAATGATGAAGAAGAGCCTACATTGATATGCTGCAAACAGAACACTAGACATCAGGTAAAGAGCGCCATCAGGAATAAATGACAAACCTAAAAACCAAACAAAAAAAACAGATGCAAAATGTGACATCTTTTCCAAGGCATTCCTGTACAAGGAAAACACTGAAATACTCCAGGCCTCATTCATTTCCTATGTGAACACTGAGTGCACAGTAAATACAAAGAGGCCCAGTTCACCCATCCAAATAGACCAAATGACCATGAAGATGCGTGCTAAGTGTGTTTGTTTGGGAAGCTGAAACAGGGTGGCTGTAAAATCACAGCCTAGCTTCCTGCATGTCATCTTTCTTGTCCAAGGAGGCAATCTCCTCACAATATAAATTACCAAGGGTTGGCCTCCGCCTGTGGGCGCTAATGGGGCATAGGAGCAACTGTTTGAGCTCTCACATAATGAAATAATGCAGGTGTTTGGATCGCCAAAGTACTCACAGAGGAGCTGCACCTGCCAAGAACAGGCAGAGGTGCACAAACACGTTATTTGTGGCTACACAAACGGATACCTAGTAGACACCCTTTTAATAATTTACCACTGAGTACGTGCAACAAAGTGTCTTACGCTGGGAATAGCAACCAAGCATGAAACATCAAAAAGAAATAACTGGCTGATTGAGAAAGGCTAGCTGGCGAGGGAAAAAACTTCTCTTCTGCCAGTTTGTAGCTCCGCAATCTTCACAGGTTGTGTGAAGGGAGATTGCTGAGGAGTTGTCCAGTTTTCAAAAAACTCAGCTAATCTGTAACTTCAAAAGGGTAAATGTGACATTCACCATGAAATTCAGGAGCAGCGACTCGGCTTTCTAGAGCCATCTACCACCCCAATGTCTCCCAATGCTCATGTATATCCCAGTGAATCATACTTTGGTCTTACTGACAACAGGGGAGAGAGGCTGAACCGTTGTTGAGACTGTAAGAATATAGATAGATTTTATCCTCTAGGCTATTTGTTCTCATTCAGCCCAGGGTACTAGTTAAAGGTGGTAGTTTTTGTTGAATGATAGCCATTCAGTAGTTTGCGTGAAGTGGATCTGGTAGTCTCAGACAAATGTATAGAAATTTATGTGAACCACAATGGCTGTGGGTGTTAATTCTTGGAGGTAACTCCTGAAGGGATATGGAACAGCATCAACCTCTTCAAATAGGAGCAGGGATGTCTGAGGTGCAGGGGGCAGCATGATCTGCCTTGTTGCCTGTGCATATTTGCTTTATGCACAAATGGCCACTTAAATATTCGATTATGGGGTGCTATTCTGTCTTTTTGTTTTCATAAGCATTAAATATGTTCCTTCACTCTCACCCCTGTTCATTTTCCTCTTGTGAAATGGCAGTGTGGTGAGGTTATGTGCGTTTTGGCAGTCCCAGTAGAATCAGTGCCCTCATTCATAAGCTGTGATTACTATCCTGGGGAAATGAGAGCAACTTATATTTGTGGACATAAAGATCTGGTAGCAGCAACTGGAGCAGAGTTTAAGAAATGCATTAAAAAAAAGTGATAGAAGGTTTTTTATTTTGCTCTGGGCTTTGAAAACAGTAGCATGAAACAGCTTCATTCGAAAACAAAAAATGCATAATGATGTCTCTATCTCAAAATAAATCTTACATTAATAAGGACCGCTGGTAGTGCAGTTAGAGAGGCCAAAATATTTTAACCTCCGTGGTCAAAAAAAAAAAAAAAAAAAAAAAGAAAAATAAAAACAACAAGAGAATTTAAAGTTCTTTCTGGAAAGAAAAGAGAAGAGGGAGCAGGAGGAGGAGGGGGAGAAACAAAAGAGAAACTCTGTCTTTCAGTTCCAATAGTTCTTGATGTTTAAAATCTCTGAAGTTTCCCTATGCGTTATGAAAAGCTACAAATTTATCTTTTGCCATTTTCCCAAGGGAAGCTGACCCAAATCCACCAGCAGCAGTTGAAAAGGTTTTTCCAAGCTTTATCAAATGGCCCCAACAGAGACCAGCTTAAAATTAAAAGCTTTCCCTACCAGAGGGAATATATGTGACTTTAATAACTGAAATGTGTTTTTACTTTCTATTACAGGGGTCAAAAGGTTTCTAAACAAACCAAATTTATCAATTATTTAGAGCTGATTTCTTCTGAAGTGGTATTTCTAAGATATTATTTGGTGGATAAATTCAGTGTTCTAAGGCCAGCAGCAGCATTTTATTCATAACAAATTTCTCCTAAACTGAATTTGCTGGGGCAACTTAATTTCCACTATCGTGTTTGCACTGTAAAAATATCAACTGAAGTGTTATAGGGCCTAACTAGTGGGCTTTTCAAAGAGAAACTCCATATAAGCATGCTTATTCAGCACCACCCTGCTTGCCATTTATTGCTTAAGAAATGAACTCGTACATTGTGTCTGCAGTAGAATTTCTTTAGCTGCTGAAATATCCTTAAAAACCACAAGGCACCTTTAAAGTCAGGAAACAATATCTTAAACTACATTGTCACTCTTGCAGCAAAGGAAAATAAGATAACTGTCAGAAGTTTTGTTAAAGACATTTTAAAATAAAATACCCATACACACATAGATGCACACATTTTCTCACCTTTCTCTGAGAAGTGAACACTTTATTTAGGTTGTTGAGGAAGGGAATTAACAGTAGATTTAGAAAGAGACCATTCTTAATACCTAATAGGGTCCACTGACCATGTAAATACTCTGTTTGTTATACATTAGCTAAACATACATTGGGTTTCTGCCTAAAGTCTGCCATTTGGTGCAGGCAGAAGACGTTACGGAACAGTTCATAAATCCAAGTGGAGCCCTGTTAAATGAAACCAACCATCCAAGAGCTGACATTTTGGCATCTTTAAAATAGCTGCCTCTCTTGCAGTAAGACTTCAGGTTTATTTATGCTAGCAAATATGAAGTAATAATGCAATCAACGTGTTATGGAGGTATTTTATATTTTTTTTAGAGAAAGAATCTGACTATCAATAAACAAAAATGCCTTGAACAGGTTCTCCTTATTTATACTTGAAAAAACAGTTCTTCCTGAAAAATCACATGGAGTGAAAACATCATTTTGTGACCACTGAATATGGCTCCTTTTTCTTAGCAAGACATACTTTCAGAAATATGAATTATTGCAACAAATGAAGAACAAACAGGTGAAAGCTCTTCCTCTCTCTTCTGCCTCCTTTTGCCCCCAAGGGCAAAAGGATTCTGCTCAAGCATGAGAGATTGGCAAAAAATGATCAAAGTGAGCCATATTTGATAGAGGCCTGGTTAATAAGGTGATGGGGAGCTTTTACCTCCAGGGGACTGACTCTGCTTCTGTTTCATCTCTTGCTTGGTTTGAGGAAGCTATCTGATGAGGACTTGAGGTTTGCTCTGGGGATTTTGTGCCTGAAAAGACCAGGTTTAAATTTGAATGGAATGAAAAACTGAGATTGAGCATGCTTCTGAATACAAGACGGTAGTAAGCTGATTAAATGGGTAACATGAGCTTTGGGCTGCGGTCAAGCAGGAGCTGGAAGGATATCATTCTGGTCCCAAAGTAGCTACATGTCTGCGTGACCTTCCCTGCCCTAGGTTAGAAGGGAGTTGAATTAGCAGTTCATTTTTGGCCCACTGCTGACAGTGATTGAAAGCTGCATTACAGTGGTTATTCAGTGGCTTGCATGAAATGAGTTGATGGTCACCAAAATCACCATGCTTCTGTCTTTCATGATTGCCAGATTTTTTTTCAAGCCCTGTTCTGTGCTGGCTTAGCTTTGCTGGGGTCTATGTCACCAGAGAAATAAAAGAAGGAAACAGCAGGTAT
>JANRGW010041497.1:0-40000 GCA_024733675.1 Psilopsiagon aymara | reverse complement strand
TAGAGGTTTAAACATAGAAAATAGAGTAAGGAGTATCCATTTTGCACACGATTGTTAGCTCCACTGAGGACTTTGTATAATCAAAATTTGCCAAGTACCCGAAAGCCCAGTCTGTAGGACTAACTCAAAGAATACAACTTTTCATATGTGGCTTTGTGTGCAAAAGAATTTTCATGATGAAACATGACTAATCCTTAAGTAATGAACATGTCACAACTATAATTACTTTGGTAATATTGTAATTAGTTAGGAAATATGCACCATCTCCTAATTTGCCTTAGGTTGCATTGTGTCAAGTTAAATTTAGTTAAAATGCACTTCTGATCCAAAAATGCTCTGTAAGGACAACAGGATGCAGTAGTATCCAAACAATAATAAAAAATAAGCAGTTGCATTCTGAAAACAGGAAATACTGAACTTCAACAAAAGAAGGCAGAGAGACCAAGAATTGTTGGAAGACATCATCCAGCTGAAAGTGCATTCACAGTTTACTAGCTAGTAAATTTCCTGCTACTCTTACAGAATGCAGGAACCATCAGACCCTGTTAAGAAGTGCCTGCTCTAGTTTTCAAAGTGCCTTCTGAGCTGTGTCTTTGCTATCTCAGGGAATGCTTCTCTTTTGACATTTGGAGTCAAGAAATTCTCAAGGAAGGTGAAATATAGAAGATCAGGAGATGAAGTCTTGGCTGGACACTTAGGTCACTGAACACGCCTTTGTCCTTTAGCTGGATTAATGTAAACCCTGAAAGCTTAGAATCAGATCTCCAGAGGTGAGTTGATATGGCATATGTTTTCCCTAGAGAGAAAACTGCTTAAATCAACTTTTTCTTATAAACTTGACAATCACAATAAAAATAAAAATTACAAAAAATGTTGAATGGGAACACCTAAGAAATGAAGATTCTTTAGAAGAAGGATTGAAATGACTATTCATAACTAATTATTGTGTTCACCTAGATGCTGACAGGACAAAAACCAAATGAAGTGGAAAACCTGCTTCTCCTAGAACTAGGGTATAATGTATCTTAATATTTAGGAAGGAGAAATTGGAAAATAGGAGGACTGCAAAGGAGTGAAGAGCTGACAAACAGAGTCATGAATAAGAAAGGATGCATGGTTTATAATAAGTGTGAAAACTGGCTGTGTGGTAGGCAACTGTGAAGCTTTCTGTAAGTTGAGATATTTGGCCAGAACTGATATGAGACCCTTGGCATTCAGATGATAATGCATAGTAAACCTTCTTCATCTATCACGTGCCCTCACAAGTGCCAGTGGTGGAAGAACTGACATCACAAACAAATTTAAAAAAATGTAAATACAGTCTTATAAATAAAGAGAAAGCTGATTACAGAAAGATACCTGATACCTTTTGTCTGAGACTCAAGTTAAAAGGTATGAATAATTCCCATAGCATGATTGCACAATAAAGTAAAAAAACTCCTCAAGGATAATGTTATATATTTTATTTATTATATATCACTCTTATGTTTACAACTGAAATACATCTTTCCTTGGGGACTGTACCATCATTTATTTTAAATCAATGTTTAAAATTAAATAGTAATCCTCAAGAGAGTGGAGACTCTTCAGTTACCAACCCTTCCAATTGGAAATCTTTCTTTCATGTTTCTATTTAATACTCAATCCAGGGTTTGAAATTAATTAAAAGATATCCTTTCTCTAATCTTTTGATTATTAGCTTCAAAGTTTTTTTTTTTTTTTTTTTCTTTTTTTCTTTTATTTTTGTCTTTTTTTTTTTTTCCTTCTTAATACACGGCGTCATAATAACCTTATCTTTTAGCAGTGGTATTGGGTTTGGTAGTGGGGGGGCTACAAGGGTGGCTCCTGTGAGAAGCTGCCAAAAGCTTCCCCTGGGTCTCATGAAGCCAATGCCAGCCAGCTAGAAGATGGACTCATCCTGGCCTGAGTCCATCAGTAATGGTGGAAGTGCCTCTGGGAGAATGAATTTAAGAAGGAGGAAAGTTACTGCACAACAGCAACTGCAGATGGAAAGAAGAGTGAGAATATGTAAGAGAAACAGCCCTTCAGACACCAGTGGCAGTGCAGAAGGAGGGCAGGATGTGCTCCAGATGCTGGAACAGAGATTCCCCTGCAACCCATAGTTCAGACCATGGTGAGGCAGGCTAGGTCCCTGCAGCCCATGGAGGTACACAGTGGAGTGGATCTCCACCTGCAGCCCATGGGGGATCCCCCACAGAAGCAGTTCATGAAGAACTGCTTCCTGTGGGAAAGACTCACAGTGGAGAAGTTCATGGAGGACTGTCTCCCACGGAAGAGACCCCACACTGGATCAGGGGAAGAATGTGAAGAGTCCTATCCCTAGGAGGAGGGAGCAGCAAAGACAATGAATGATGAACTGACCACAGCCCCCATTCCCATCCCCCTGTGCAGCTGGGGCAGACAAGGTAGAGAATTTGGGAGCAAATTTAAGCCTGGGAAGAAGAAAGGGTGGGGTGAAGGTGTTTTTAAGATTTGGTTTTATTTCTCATTGTCCTGCTGTAATTTGTTTGGTCATAAATTAATTGTCCCAAGTCAAATTGGTTTTGCCCATAACAGTAATTGGTGAGTGATCTCTCCTTGTCCTTATCTTGACCCAGGAGCCTGTCTTTGTATTTTCTCTCCTCCATACAGCTGAGGAAGTGAGTGATAAAGTGGCTTTGGTGAGTATCTGGTGTGCAGCCAGGGACAGCCCACCACAGCAGAATATCCATACTGTTGTTAAATGTACAAACTGCACTATATTCAGCCCAATAGTCAAAGGAGAAGAATCCATTTGGGGCACTTCATAAGTTCTTGCTTCGCAACAGTCACCTAATATGTAACTAGTACATTTATGGCATTTAACAGCAGTTTCTCACTATCAAAATCAAATATAAGGGGAAACTATTGATAGGTTGCAATGTTTAATGTAACTCAATGACTTGTTTTGATGCATCTTGGGGTAGGGTTTTACCGCAGCCATTTCACTTGTGGAAGGCACCTTTTCTTCAGGCTCACCATACAGACTGAGTACTGCACTGTGCACAAATTCAGCCACTCACTCACAGTCTGCAGAGGTCAGGTCTGGCTTACGTATGAAGCCAGGAGATCTGCACTCAAATGTGTGTCATCTATTCATGTTTTCATCTCCTATTAGCATCCTGACCCTCTCATATCATGCTTGACCTGGTGTTTTGCTTGTACGAGTTACATGGACTTCACCAGCTAGAGCTAGCAAAGCAACGTATTTCATCACCTTCACAGAAGATTTCAAAAAAGAAAAGAAAAAAATAAGACCCTTGGCTGACAAAACTATATTCCAAATCAGTGGACCAATAAAGCCCAAAGTGTATTATGTCCATGTTCTAGATCATTTCAGCTTTGACACTTCCACTGGCACTGGTCTGTAAAGAAATAGCTCTGAAGTACTAATAACCCTGAACTCAGCTTCATGCTGCCCTGCATTCATGAGGTCTCACTGTCATTCAAGGGGTCCTCAAGGACACTCATCTCTGATTGCAGAAGTAGGGATTTACTGAATACTGTCTGTACAGGATTAGTAAAAATGCACCTCCCCTGCTCAAATGTGAATTTAAACCCTGCACCAGAGCTCTCCACTGAAAGGAGAACTCAGACACACATGGCATCTTGCTGTGGGCTCAGGTTCTAATTTGGATAGAGTTTCCTAAAGACCATGGCACTTCCTAAATATGGTGCTATTTTTAAACAGCTCTGTAGTTAACAACGTGGACTGAGAATGTACAAGTGATTGAAATATCTATTCCAAAAATCGACTTTGAGTCTGTTCTTAGCCTTTCATGGGAAGCGTAGTCAGTGTATGCCTTTACGAAGGCAAAGTGAGACTGTGGCTGCAGGAATGCATGCATTTTCCAAATGAAAGGAAGTAAAAAACCCATGCAACAATACAGAACTTTGCTAACGAGGCCACACTTCACTCAGTGCAACTGGAACTGAAGTTTTCTGATACTTAAGGAAAACTGTTAATAGAATAAGACTTTCATAAAAGATTAGTTTGAAATGGAAGTTGCTAATAAGATAAGATAGAAAATAACTAGAACAGTAAGGGTAACATATTGGAACAGCAACTTTCACATAATCTGAAGACTTTGTTCTTTCATGTCACATTAGTGACTTTCATATACCTTTTTGCAATTTTCATATGGTATTAGTGACATTTGCGTCTTAGGAGCAATGTTTCATATATGCTTTCTGAGAGACTTTGGCATGTGCTGGCAGCTTTCATATTTTATTTAGGATTTTAACTTACTGTCAAATGTTCCGTTCTACAAAGATGAAAAGGAAGTCATTGATGCTGCGCTTCTTAAACTTCTTAATAAAAGCGTAGATAACAATAGCTGTGTAGAAAATCCCACATCTTTGCACCATTTTGGGGAGCAACATGTGTGGCCCCTGAAACCTGCAGCTATGAAAATGGAAAATTATATTTTATGGTTAATTAAAACTTCCCATAGGAAACTGGCCCCTGAAGTGCTCTCGGAAAGTAAATAGAAAAGGAATCAGAAAGTTCGTCTTTGTTTTTCTCCCTTGAGCAGACTATTCATCCCACTGTAAGACCATGGAGCGAATGAATGATGGAATATTTGACTGATGTAATTTATGGTGCTCCATATGACAGCCTATTTCAGAGTGCTTGAGGTTTTTACAGTCTCTGGTAGTAGTACCTGCTGCTGAAACAAGAGATTACTCTCCTTGGACAGACAGTAATTTAATAGTACAACTGTGTAGCTAGCCACCTCCTACTGTATTTCACCACCCACTCCAGTCAGCTTTTGATAGATAGACCTCAGCACTCAGAATATGAAGCACTATGTATCCTGCTCACAGTCTTAGGAGATACATCAAGGGTGAAAAACTGGAAGGAAAATAAATAAATAAAAGTGCTAACAAAGTCAAGTAAGCATTGCTTTTTGGTTTTGTTGTTTTTACTGAAAATATACAGCAAAATGACAAAGTGCTACTCCGTATGCTTAGCGCTGTTAGCTTTTCAGGCAAACGGTCAACACTGGTAAAGTTTTTGGTCCTGGCTGTGTTTTTGATTTTTTGTGTTTCTTTTAAGAATAGACCACAGAAGTCTCTCAATTCTCTAAGATGTTACATTTAAAAATCAATGTAAAAACATAATTGGGCCTTTGAACCTTTTCACTCATATAGGAGATCTTACTAACTCTTCCTAAAAGGAAGGTGGGTACGAATCTGTCAGGGTTAAAGAGTTGTTTTTTTTAGTTCCTGGAGCCATAGTCACAAATTATAACAGTCAAACGTGGATGTACACACAGGAAGTCAGCATATCTCCCCTTGTCCAGGTGACAAGGGGTCCAGCTCCTCATTGGTGACTGCAGAAAGGTTTAGCTACCAGCGCTGTGGTACCAGCAGCGCACTGGAGTTTCCTTGCCAGTAACTGGGGTGGCTGAAAGGGACTTACATCATCTTTTCAGCCACTCCCTTTTCCATCAGAGGATGAAATTGGAGTTGGGCTGTATTCAAGGTGCCAATCAGAGACTGGCAATGCTTAGGGAGCAGGTACAAGCTGAGGAGCAACAGGTAATTCTGACGTGCCTCTCACGGCTGTGCATGACTTGTTTCTCCATTGAAGAGCCCTAGAGCTGAGCCCCTGGAGAAGGATGCCAGTGGTAGCAGCAACAGCTCTGCTGGATCACTTCTCTCTTCCACTCAGAATGTTTTGAAGCCCATAATCCGTAATTTACAAGTAAGCCTGGGCAGGACACTGCTCAGGACTTGCAGGCAAAAATTTTTGATTTTACCTGGTCAGGGAAAAAGAAAGAGGCTATGTAAGTGCTGATGCAGCCATGGCATGGCAGGGAAGACCTCTGTCTTGTTCCCTGTTAGGATGACTGTCCCATTACATTCTCTAGCAATGACTTAAAAAGCCTATAAGGATTTCCTACCTGCAGACAAGCATCAGCCAAATAGTGGCTTCCTAAACGCCCATCTCCTGTTAATGGCCAGGGAAAATTTGCACTGGGACATCTAACGAATAATCCCCCAGCTCTCAGTCTGGTTTACACCACAGAGGCAGGTAACCTGCTTGTGCAGTGTTTCCTTGGATCATCACTTTTCTGCCTCACAACTGAACACTTGCCCAGCCAACAGCTTCACTATTCCTGGCTGCAGGAACACTTCTCTCTGGCTACTACTTCATGTTTCTTTTTTCCTTCTTGAAACTACTTAATTCTATCCTTTCCAACCACACTACAGAAAAAAAATAGTGGTTTCTAGAGCAGCCAGGGGAGCTCTCCCAGTGCAAGCAATCCCATGAATATTTATTCATGGTAGGATTTGCTCTGTTTTTCTGTGAACATTTTGGTGAATAAATTCTTACCCTAGATCTAATTAGATCTTTGTGAATTAGCAAAAAGCCAAATAAATAAATGAATTTTATGTGCAGGAATGCTTGTGAATCCTTCTTCTACATCCTCTTCCATGTCCCCTGTTTAATTCTGTCTTTGGGCCGAATGTTCGAAAAGAAAAGAACAGTTATGCTTTTGCACCTCTTGCACATGCACGTATCAGCAATCTATTAAGAATGGGACAGGCCAGAATCAAAAAATCTTGCACAGCTGCAGGTATAATTTGTTACTAATAAGGGAGAGAAGGAACATCCAGCAACATCTATTCTCTAAGGATGCCATTCGGCATATGCCAATCACTTCTGTGAGGATTTGAGTGCTCACAAGCCCCACTGAACTCAGGTGGGCTGAAGGGTTCCCAGGTGTGCTCAGCAGCTTGCAGAATCAATCCTTCAGCATACGGCTGCATGAGCAGAGCTCGGTTCTCAGCAGCAGCCGCGGGGGATTCTGTTCTATTAAGCAATCCTCACTGAATAAAATCTGGGTTAAGTCTTCAGCCTTCTGTGGTCATTGTGCTGTGAGATCCTTACGCAGTGAACCAGCTTTAGGCTAAGAAGAGCACACCAAGCACCTAATGTAGGCACACGTCAAAACAAGAGCTTTTCTTCACAGTCTCCCTCTCTGCTTATTAGAAGCCTCTGCGTCCTTGGTGCTGCAGTCAGGTCTCCTGGAGCTGGCAAGTACGCTGCAAGCTTTCTGCTAATAAAGCCCTCGCTGCAACTCTGAGTCCTTGGATCCTTTTTACAACCTCCTGAATAGGTTTTTGCATTTTCCCTTGGTCCAACCAACCCACATTATGTCTGGTACTGCATCTCCCAATGTTACTTCCTAGAAGCCTAGATTTTCCATGCTCCCTTTTTTGCCCTTTCCAGCCTGTACCATGTTTTTCATTACTGCAGTCCCCTCAGATGTCCTTCAACCCTCAGAAATTTTTTAATTCATTTTTGCCTCCCTATTCGTCAGCTCTTTTCACCTCCACATAAACATGGTCTTAAATATATCCCTGTGTGCCCCAAAGTCCCCAACTCTGATCTCTAGATTTCTGTTTATCATATTTTTTTTCTGTTTCTCTTGTAACTGTTGAAGAAAAACAACCCATACCAAACTCCTCTTTCTCTCACCTTCAAATCTTCACTCTCTACCTCCTGTCCTGGAGGAAATGTTTTAAAACTACTAAACAGTGTTGATGCCGTATTTTCAATATCAGATTCACTATTACTTCAGGAGAACCCTGTTAAAAGTGCAGACTTCAAAACATTGAGACTTGACCTATTTAATCACTGTATGCTAAGACAGCCTTTGGATTTGGACTATTCCTTCCAAGAAGTATTCTCTGTAATAATCTCTAACAATATTTACCGACATTAAATGCGATTCTCTGAGACTAGTGTCCTTGCTAGATGTATTCACTTTATCTTTTAGATCAACTTTCTAAAAAGAAGTGCTTATTCACACACTTGATGATTTTGAAAACGGAGCCCAGTTTGTTAGCCACAGTGTAGGTTTGCTGCAGGCACCGATAAAACAATAAATACCTCATATATCCTGGCCAGCGGCTCTTGAGTCTGACTTGACATGATGAGAAGCAGGGTCTGGATGGCAAGTCATATCTCCTAAATATGGCCTGCATGGGCAAACAGCTAACGTTTATGCTAGCTTTAAGTATCTTTTTGTTTTCCCTGCATTCTCAATGCCTTCTTCCATAGGATCCCTTGAAGGGAGAGATGGTTTTCATCTCACCTCAGCATCCTTGCGAGAGGGTGCATACTAGATGGGTTGAATTCAGCACAGCAGTCCAACAAAAATATTTGGCTTCTGGCACCAAGATAGCACAGGTTTCTGAACAGTAGGTTCCCCAATTTTGTATTGTTAAATGGGATTTCAAGGTGAGATGCCACCCTCTGCTCATGTCAGCACTCCTGATCAGTGTATGAGCAATATAACCTGGGTTTTAGCAGCTGATTATAGGCTAAGATTGAGGCTGGGTATTAGCTATGAGAAAAGACACCCATGTAACAATGAGAAAAATATTAATCTGAATTCTTTGGAGATTTGTGGTGTGTCATATTCCATGACACACAGGGAGCAACTCAAAGGGCTTATATTGCAGCCATCTGAACTCAGGAATGCTGTAATGTGCTACAGCATGATGTCACTGACAATGCATTGGTCGTAGCAGGGAAATACTACTCTGTTGGCCAGAGACATAAATGAGATGTTGAGAAATGCCCCTTGATCTTACCAACCTCAGTTTTGGGATGCTACCAGCTTTCCTGAAGCCCTTTATTCTGAAATTCGTTTGAAATCCACTTTGTAATAAACTGTTCAGGGATAATTCCTCATAAACAGACTAATATATATTGACAGCAGAGGTTGCTGCTTACTATTTCTATTATTATGATAAAAATCCATCTTCAAAAAAAAAAACCAAACAAAACACCACCCTGATCTATTCTTGCTTGTTAAAGTTTCAAATGAAGAGAAATAACATTTAGGAGTCATACATAAATTTTAGAAACCACCCACTTATTCAGTAAAAAGTTGAGCCCCTCAGGTTGCCTGCCAACGATCCTTTCTTCTGCCTCTTTTCCTCCCTCCATCTCCTGTGATTCCTCCTGTGCTCGCTTTCTTCAACCAGTTGAGGTAGGGCAGGAATGCCCAAGAAAATACATTTATGGTGTTTGAAGTGATGGGCCATAAAAAAGTTCACAGTATCTGCATATCTTCAGCCTCTGAGACTGCCTAAATCCTGCTAGTAAGTCTTGGCTCTCATTGTCATGTGTGGCTTTTAACCCCCCGAGTATAAAGGCTAAATTTTATTTTTTTCTTTATTATTGCAAACACAAAGAAAACAGTATAAAATCCTGAAGGAGCAGCTGCTCTGCAAGGACATTATGAGTGTCCACAGTACTGCTGCAGCATGAGCATCTGTCACTCAAGAAAATGTCATCTTGCCCAACCAAATCCCTTGTGCAATCAGAGTGGAGAAAGCACTTGTTTAGAAAGGTTTATGGGCTGACGTCTGTTTGAATGAGTAACATCTGGGCTAGGATGGGCAGGATGTACATTCTAGTTCAACCAAGCCAGTGCATCTTAATAGCAAGGAATGTGTTTTAATTGAAAGAAAAAACCCCAACCAAGATCTTGAAATGAATGTCACCACTTCCATATTTTAAAATCACATTATTTTCTAAGTTTTGTTTGGAAAGAAATCCAGTTTTCACAAAAAATGCATTAATAATCATCAGGGGTCATCGTTTGTTGTTTGTAATATAACCAAAGCAGACATTTGAGACAAATACTATGTTATTTTTCTTGGACTTGTTAATCAAATCACCTTTTCAGGAAAAAATCCTTTCTATTAAAAATAGCATCTTGCACAAAACTAGGAATTGAACGAGGCTTCCATTTGCGCGGACACAAACACATTGGATACAGAAATCACTCAGGACTTCAAGTTCTAATATGTACATAACTGTCAGAATGTAAGGCATATATATTATTAGACCATGTTAAAATTAGGGATGCTAAAGAAAGGAGGAGTTTTATTATTTTTTTAACGGCTTGGGAAAATTTTACCTATGGAAGTATAATAGTGGTATAAATCTACTAATTTTACCATTGTAAATCAAGTCCTAACTCCTTAAGTAGGGCTAATCAGCACTAATTAGGGAAGTTTTTTATTTTACTTCCACATTTAAAGATTACCTTTTCAGCCCCTATAATATACACAGCAGTTGCTTCGTTAACATGTGCCACCGTAGGTTAAAAAGTACTCAGCAGAGTGATTTGTCTGTTTCATATTTTGGCTTTGTTGTTGAAATTTTTTCATTTGCTTTTGCTTTGAAGTGCAGAGCAGTGCCCTTTCACTCATCCACCTATTTTGAAGGCAAAATGTAAATCACAAGAATTTATTTTCCTTGCTAACAAACATTTCTTCCATGGGATTTTTATCACCTTTAGATATAACTTTTCTTACAAATACAAATTAAATCAGACTTATGAGATTTCCCAGAGGAATTTTGCCTTCATTTACAGAGACAATGTTATACTTTTATTCATTCTTTCACAGAATTAACAGGAAAATGGAAAGTGGGGATAAGACTAATTGCTAAATCACTAACTGATGATCCAGTATATGTTTTTGTACTTCAAGACATCTCAAGGCAGCACATATATACACATATATGTATATATATATATGTCTCTCTACATACCACATATACAAATATAAAACCCTTTTGCCCCAGGAAACCTTTCACTTTAAAATAAACCCCAGTTTTTCCACCAAAAGTTTCTGCAATTCCACACTAAAGATTATGAGGTACTTTTTCTGCAGAGCTCTGATCAGCAGATTTGATATATGGATTTAGATCAATTTTTTCTTATGGCAAATCTATATGTTATTCTACTTCTTCATTTGGTACTATTTGCTGAGTGGCTGTTACTTGGGAGCAAAGGTCAGTATCTTGCTGTTGGAGCTGCCGAGTAATCTTTTACTCCTCATAAGGGTAGTCAGAGATATTAAATCACAGTTGACGTACCTGAAGCACAGCAACTTCATCCATATTTTATCTGCTGTAAATTTAATACCACAGCACTTTTTAAGGTGATGTATTTATTAACTGGCTGGGGATGAGCAGTACAGAAATTCAGTTTGTTCAGGAAAATAAAATGAAGACACTCTGACAAGTTTATGAAGTAAGCACAATAGCTATTTATTACTTTTTAAACACGCAGTGCACTTAAATGTTTTTAGCAGTGTTTGCCCAAATAAATGAATAAAGCTTCTCAAATCATCTCTGCTTACTTTTCTTTTGAATTTTAATAAAGTTTTTGCTTTATTTTAAAAGGCACATCCTAGCTTTCTTCAGAATAAAATGCATTCTTTATGGAAATAAACATAGCTAAGTGTTCAGATAAGCTGCAGAGGGGCATTGTGGGAAGAGAAACAAATCATTCACAGCCCTGCTGTATATTAATCCCATCTTTTCAATTTTTTGGTTCTAATTTATTTTGTTCTTTACATTCTACCACCAAAATAAATGAAGCCGTGAATACAATAACTTTTTAAATGCAAGTACCCGCCTTCTACTGGCTTCTATTGCATTTGAATAGCACATATTATTTATATTCAGTGTTGTTCTTTGCATTTCTCATAGTAAATAATTCACACAGCTTTTTCTTTCCTTGTAACCAAGATATGCTTATGTTTTCATACAACTGAAAAAAAATATTCTAGATCTTTTTGTCCTTCATTAACTGTAACTTCTCTCTCTATAGCACAGTAAAGAAAAATATTTAGATGTTAAAAAAAAACTGCCCAAAAAAAGTTACTGTGACCTTAATGCCTCTGTGGTATAAAGTTTTTATGATTTTTTTGTCAATCACTGAAACCCGATGACCAACCCTGCCTGGGAAAACTCAGTTTTTGCTTACAACAACCCCAGCAACACACCGAGTATGATATAGTGGGTTTGCAGACCACAGTTACATGAGAAGAATGGCACTGGCAGAACTCAAGGAACACCCCAACCATCTAGTCAACTGTTTTGATTTCTTCACTGATAGAGAACTCTATATATTTGCTCCTTGAACTCCAAAGGGACACCCTCTGCAAATCAAATGTCTTCTGTTACATATGTGCTTTAGATGCCATTTCTGCAGAGAACTATTCTGTTTTTCCTGGTAATGTATAAAAAAGGAAAGTCAAGTGACTAAATGACTCCCTGCCACTCTTCTGGCTGCAGTATTTGCTTCCTTGGGGCAGCCCATGAAAAAGTAGCTGCAAAACTCTGAGTATCTTCTTGTTCTTTGCCTGCTGCATCATCAGAAATTTTATTATTCAGGTTCTTGAAGGTAAGACAGCAAACAATAAGACCTCTCTCTTTAACTCTGCCCATGCTGAGGTAGGTAATTAAGCAACTCCCGATTTGTGCCACAAAGACAAGAACAAAAAGAGAAATCCACGGGAAGGGATGCCTCAGACTGAATCGCTAATTTACCTCAGGAAGTCTGGAATATTTTTCATTTTTATGCCTCCAGGTTTGTGCAGAAAAAGTCTCATCTGTATTCCTTTATGGAGATGACACTGTGTTGGTCTCCTTCTGCAGGGCCATCTCCTCACTTTTGCTGCTCATTGCTCACTGAAATTTATTCCTCAAGGACCCTTATTATTAAATACCAACTTTCACTCTCACTTTCCTTTTTCCTTTTTTTCCAGCTTCCCTGACCCATTTCTCCTATTCCTGCATCCTCCTTAAATTTCTCACATAGCTTTCCATCTCCTCTACCTCCCAGAATAGAATTTGGCAGAACATTGGCAGCACTCTGAGGCCAATGCGAGAGTGCCCTTTGGTTTCAAGGGGCTTTGGATTACCAGCTAAGCTTCCATGACCATTGGTCCTCTCTGTTGTAAAGCTCCACAGGAGTATTATGCTACAGAAAGCATCACAGAAAAAGGAGCTGGGTGGCTCCACAGGCTCAGAGTGGGAGGCTATAACCACATATTCATCTGCCAGTCAGAGAAAGGAAACCCTGGGGCAAAACTTGCACAGAATAAGCCCCATTATTCAGACTATGCAAAGGAGAGGAAACCCAGAAGAATTTTGCATTCTGGACTGACATACCAGCAAAGAGTGCTGGCACAGAATAATACTACAGAATAATAATATCAGTAATAATGTTTGTACATTATTTATCATTATGCACTACAGACTCAGCTCAAATCTCAGTACCATGCTATTCTCTTCCAGCTCCATATCCTCCTCTTGCTATACTCTTTTTATTGGCTTACATGTGCTGTGGAAATTAGTTTTATTCTAATTTGGAGCCTTTGAGGAAAGGCTGAAAAAGCATGTACTAGTCCATAGTCATTAAAAAACTCAAATGACAGTATTTCATCCTCCTTTTGAGGCTAAAATATTAGGCTTTGAAACATGAATCACACAGCTTAGTTGAGGCTGTGAAGAAGCTTAGGATGATAGCTTTAGTTAAAAATAAGCTTTAATACATAAAGCTGAGGGAAAGGGAGCATAGAGAATACCTAAGAAGTCAAAGTACAGCTCCTGAGCAGCTCTGAGTTTGTGTATATGGTACTGCTGTGCTTTTAACTCTGATACTGTTGGGCTTTACCAAAGCTGAAGGCAGAGAACCCAGGACAGCTGAGGGAGGGGCTGGGGGGCATGTTGAGGAAACAATGTGTAATAACTCCTAAAGAGTTAACAGTTTACAACATCTTTTGGCTTGCAGAACAAGAGATACTGTTTCACAGTCCTCCCTTTGCTACTTCCCCCACCTTCTTTCTTTCCTTGTTTCTTTTTATTTTTCCTCTGGCCTTGTAAATCTCATATTGGTGAGCAAGAATGAGTGTTAGAAAACACCTTCTAAGAGGGGTTCATACTTCAGTAACCCTTGCCAGTTGTCCCAGATCTTCTATACTTCAAATGCAATCCAAAACCAAACCCCATAAGAGCACAACAACTCACATGTAGAAGAGGAAAAAAATAAAAAAAGAAAACCGCACCTTGAATCCTAACTTAAGAAACTGTGCTATCAATCCTTCATCACACAGGACCAAACCTCTGCTCTGTTCCAGACTGCTCCTGGGTTACCCACAACCTGCAAGACTGGGGGCTTGTTTGGATCACCTGGTCTCCTTTCAGAGCCTGGAACAGCTCTGGCCCTCTTTCTTGCTAAGGGCCCTTGCAGGAGTCATGTTGAAAGACTATTACAAGTCTGCACAAAGGAAAGCCAAGAAGACTGCACCCTGGAGAGCTGAATTTCAAAAGCTCAGTTAATTCCCCAGACAAAGCCCAAAGTAAAACAATAATCATCACCTTGTTCCCTTCCCACCCGTTGGAGCACAAGTTCCTGATTATCAGACCTGCTGCAGGGAAAGGAGGTTATACTGCTGCTTAGACCTCCTTCTCAGCTGGTGCCACTCAGCTCCTTATCATAACAGCATGAAGCCACCTGATTCTAGGACTGCATTTAAAAATAGTATCCATTTCTCTTTTTTTTTTTTTTTCTTTTTAAAGCAAACTTCTCCGATGTACATTGATATTTATAGCCTAGATATAGGCAGAGCAATTGTAATTTAGGCAGAATACCTGAGGTGCAATACTTATCATTTCTGCAATAGGTAGCCCATTGTTCATAAAATAGGTACCAGAAAAGCGGTGGCTGAAGAAGCATGTAAGTATCCAGCTTGCTGATCTCAACTCCATTTGCACTCTGCTCTGAGTGAGGTCCTATAGGGAGGAGAGGAGCTTAAAGACACAGTCCTCAGACAATAGCACTCTCAGAATGGTTAATTATAGCACAAAGCCCTAAGAAACTTAAGTGGATTTTGCATGGCTTTATGGAAAGTGGAAACTATTCTCTTTACCGTTTGCCAAACCACACACACATTACAGCATAGCAGCTAGAGTTTCAGAGCTTTTACAAAACCAGGTTACACATCAGTTCCATTATTTTACTTGCTACCTGAAAGTGTGACACAAAAAGATCTTAAAAAACCATGACCCACATCCTCTATCTCAGACACCTGGTATGGTCTCTGTAAGCTTTTTTCTTTATGCTGGGTCATACTATGTTTTTAAAGTCCACACCATAAAGGGAAACAAAATTTCTGTGAAAAGCTTTCCAACTGCCCTTCTCAAGGGAAAACCTTCCCCAGACATGTGTGCAAGCACACTCCCAAGTGAAAGAAGAGGGAAAATTACTATCTTGACCCACTGCCTCATATTTGTGCCCTTGCCAACCACTAAGGTTATGCCTGTGGTCTTTCATCCAACAGGGAGACCACAGGCGAGACTATAAACTGGAGTGGTATTTGCATCTTGTGCTTTCGTTTTAGAGGTGAGTAAGACATGTGGTGGAAATTAAGGATCTGAGTATTATGGTTTCAAGATTTACAGTGGAATGGAAGAAAGGGAAAAGAAGGCCAGAAAGCTAATAGGTAGAGACATAGTTTTTGGAGAGCCAGGGTGTTTTTAGGAAGGTCAGTGCTGCTGAATAAAGCATCCAGCCTTCATTAATGAGCTGCTAAAACTATTAAATAGTTAGCCTGCTGTCATCTAAGAGACATTACCAGAGACCCTATTTCAGCTTAGATATGTGGGTAGTGGATGTATGGATTGATGGGGAAAAAGGGGAGTAGAGACTAAAACCACTGCCCTTCAAAGACTTACACATGTGCTTGACTTTATAAAACAGTTTTTCTCTGGGGTTGTTTAGCCTGGAGAAAAAGAGGCTCAGGGGAGACCTTATCCCTCTGTACAACTGCCTGAAAGGAGGCTGCTGCGAGATGGGTTTTTGTCTCTTCTCCAAATAGCAAGCAATAGAAGAAGAAAAAATGGCCTCAATTTGTGCCAGGGGAGGTAGAGTTTGGATATCAGGAAAGACTTCTTCACCAAAATAGTTGTCAAGCATTGGAACAGGCTGCCCAGGAAAGTGGTGGAGTAACCATCCCTGAAGGTATTTAAGAGACTTGCATATGTGGCACTTAGGGACATAGTTTAGTAGTGGACCTGGCAGTGTTAGGTTAACAGTTGAATCTGATGATCTTTGAGGTCTTTTCCAGCCTAAATGATTCTATGGGTCTATAAATAATCCTACTGAAATTCTTTAGTCAAAAGGGCTACTCAGTGAATAAAGCTGAGCTCTGCGTAAGAAGGCCATTGCTTAGGTGTGACAGGCATCAGAGGAGATGTCTGGTTCAGAAGGAACCAACAGGGAGTGCAGGAACTAAACCACAAAATCTATCATTTGGGGTATATGTGGTTCACAGAAAGGCTGGGACCAAGGCTGTTCACAAACTGTGGGCCCCCAAGCATTTGCTAACTAGATAGGTTTCTTATAGCTCCCAAAATAGTCACAGGTTGCTGTATATGTAAATAGAACAGTTATTTTGGTTAAATAGAGCTTAACTGTTTCTGATACAGTCATTTATTTGTCAAGTCTGTTTTATGTTAATTTAATTATAAGAAAATTGAAAAGTGTGATACATAGCTAAGCCCTTAAGGCTGGTTAATCTATTTGGATTGTAACAAATATAATTTTTATTAGCTGAGCCTATTTGGATGGTAACGAGTCTAACCTTTCAGTAGACATTACAGACTCTGAATTATAGTCTATTTTATGTAAAACCAGCGTTTAGTTCAATAAAAGGAAAGTTCTTTTATCTGCCACTGCGTTATGGAATTGCTGTAGTAATGGGTGTGCAGCAGGCACTATGACCATTTTGCAGAAGCAAGGGCGCCTTCCTTTCTGGATATGCATGGAAAAGTGTCCAGGTAAGTCACAGGGACCACATAAATCAGGATACAGGGATTTTTTTTATTTTTATTTTTTTCTGAAAATCGTAGAATCATAGAATAATCAGGGTTAGAAAGAACCTTAAGGTCATCTAGTTCCAACCCCCCTACCATGGGCAGGGACACCTCCCACTAAACCATGTCACCCAAGGCTGGCCTTAAACACTGCCAGCGATGGAGCATTCACAACTGACCATAAGGAAAAGGTTTTGTATGTGCATAAAAAACCCCCAAAATCACTGTCCACAATAAAATCCTTCCCTGCACAATTGAGAGAAAAGCAATATAAATTAAAACCAAAACCCCTAACCAAATGAAATCCATCTGAAATAAACAAAATAAACCCAAACTAAAGCCTCCAAGATAAACAGCAAACAAATAATACAAATATCTGCAGTCACTGCCTTAGTTTCTAAGGAAAAAGTTACTTATTTGACACAAACTCACTAACGGTTTTAAATCTTTTCAGATGAAAATAGTCACATTCTCACTCAGAATTTTCGCATTCTTAATAAAATACAAAATGCCCTACAAAAGTCAAAGTTCTTCTCGTACTACTGTAGTACAACTTGTGGCTCGTTAGAAGTGGAGATGAGGCTTTCTCTATATATCAGAACACCTTTTAAAATGCAGATTCCTTAAAAAAACTCCAAACAATCGATCCCCTCAAAAAACCCACTTGGAAAGCCTCAATAGGGTAAAAACCCTATTGTACTTGAAAAACTTGTGAAAATTCACGTTTTCACCAGAAGTTCTTGAAACCTAAACTGGATATTGTGCGAAGCCTGAACAACTGTAGCCTAAAAAGCGGTACCCAGGAATATTTTGTAGTCATGCTGATGCGGAGATAGTGAATGTTTTCCTGGTTAAGAGAGACATGCCCTTTTAATTTTACCATATTTTAAGCATATATATAACAATGTTACACTGTATACAGAAAATATTGATTGTTAATACATACTTGAGTATTCTTTGCATTTCTTACTACAAAGGTGTTGATGGGCTTGCTGAGCTTTGCTCACCTGTTTATAACTGAGCTCAGAACACTGTCTTATCAATGCTAATGGAGAAATGTTAGGCTCATTATTACTGAGGACAAAAAATTCCAAATATGCTGATTTTTTTTTCACAGATATTTTTAAAGAATTAACTGAAAAACTAATAAAAAATTCATTGTCTCCCAGTGTACATTTTTGGTAAGAGGGAGAGAGGAGCTCACATTTTTCATAGAGTGCTTTTACTTTTCCTGCTATGTATGCCCCCGTGGCAGGTGTAAGAAATATGTAATAAACTGTAAAAGAGAATAATTGAGACTTGAAGTGATTTTTGAATTTGTTTAAATTCTGAAATTTTCAGGGGAACCTGGGACTCTGAGGTAACCGATGACTTTCTAAATACATGAATAATTTGAATTTTCAAAAATTCTAAATAGGAATGTTGAATTGAGTCGATTTTTAGGAAAATAAAGATGCAAGAATTATGTGAAGGTGAAACAGTAAACATTAGTGTGCAGAAATTCTATTATGATTGAGCAGTTCTAATTTTAATACCCATATTTTTCACGTGAATAGTTGCTCAAGAAGGTACAGATTTTAGGATAGCTTGATATGAAAATGGCTTCTGAGGGACTCCTCCTTAGGTTGTGGAAACTGTGTTTGTAGCTTTTTATGTGTGTGCTTAGGAGACAGTAAGAGAAGAAGGCAAAAATGATACTAAAATATGTAGATAAGTGCTTAAAAGCACATGGGGCATCAGATGTCAGCAGCAGTGGAGAAAGGAAAGTTTGAATTTCAGAGACAAAACATTTCCATCATTTACTTGCTTCTCAATGGCAGATTTGAAGAACTGCAGCCCCATTTCCAAACATACATGACTTCAGTGGTACCCCACATGACCAATTCCCTTTCCCCCATATCTTACTGGGGGAATAAGAAGCACAAGAAGCCGCTGAAGGCTCTCCCTGCACTTCATGCAGGTGTCTCCAAAACACCAACTTCCCCTGCCTGTTTTATTTTAAAACAAGCTGCAAGCTCTGCTCAGAGTATCAGTATGTGAGAACCTTACGTGGTTGAAGATTATAACACAGTAGCAGACAATTTCTATCTGTGAATGGACTGTACTTATTTCTCCAGCCCTGCTCAGTACTTTTAGATTAGGTCTGGGCTTTTGATTTTGGGAACATGACCTTTTCCTGGAAAACTGCAGAGCTTTGCAATGAGGTATTATTGCTTGGAACTTTGGAGGAGGCTTCCCTGCTCTGACTTTACTTTTTATTACATTTCTTGTCTGAAATACAGTTTTTGTTTGGCTTTTTTTTTTTTTTTTCTCATTTTAATTCTATCAAAACCATAAATAGGGAGCCAAGTACAAAGTCTCTTAGCACAACAGACATCTCCAACCAAAACACTATAAGAAGTTCCTTACCCTGCTCATAATAAAGCCTAAAGACAAATTTCCATGAAAGAATCACAGTACTATAAGCTCTCACCCTACCTATGAGCAAGTCTTATGTAAAGCTATATTAATGCATTTCTTTCTTCAAGCTGTATGCCTTCCTCTGTCCTAAAACACATATATAGTGACTGCAATGTATTCAATACAGCCATGTCACCATTAATTCTCCATACAAACACTTATACTACCAGTATTTTCACAAGCCAATATTTAGCTATTCAAATTTTCACAGGCTTTTATTTCCTTGGTATCAAGCCCATTGAACATGGAACAGCCCCATCTTGGGAAGAATTTAGTTGTGTTGTTAATAGCCAAGAAATCAATTTGTCAAAGTAATTGTGCTGAAGCAGATAAATTATAATCCAAAATTTTATCTATAAACCCAAATGATTACCTTGGGGAAAGGAAAGTTAATTCATGGTTGTATGATCTGTGGCAGGTTACCTCTCTGCCTGTTGGAGAGTACAGAATGAATTACCTCTCTGCTTACACCTCAGCATATTTGTATGTGCTGGGGCCCAATAGGTTCTCTGCAATGTTATGAAATGAAGCATTTTTGCTACTTGAGGCAACCATTAAATCCAAGATCTGAGACCACTGTTTGTCACTGAATGCCAGTGTGGCACTTAAGCTCTCTGTGCAGGCAGGATTTATAGTTCTGTGTTACAGCTCTGAGGTTCCAATTCTACCTGGTCTCTCTCCTCTGTATGACTTCTGTTGAATAAACCATGCTGTTTGGGTGCCTGCAGTGGGGGTGGGGTGCATGAGCAGTACTATTTGCTGTTCATCTTAGAAATTCAGCTGGTACAGACTTCCTAATTAACATGTTCACAAAAGCTGGCTGCAGACATGTTGTCTGAGAATTATGGGTGGCTGATAGACATTCATGCAAGAGAAAGAAGCTATTAAAAAGAATATTGACTAATATTCATGCATGTTTGGGTGCAGGCAAGTGGATTTCTTCATTAATAAACCTGGCTTATTAACGCAAAGGTCACCCTGAAAGACTTTGGTATGAAACTTTTCCTTGGATTTGGTTTTCCCTGTGCCTTGTTCCCTCAGGACATGCCTGCCCAAACCTTACCACTCTGTCAAAATTTCTCTTTATTTCTCTTATATCTGAGTGGAATAATGAGCTGGCTTTGTTACTGAGTCAGCGAAAAACCCTGTTTGTGCTTTTCCAGCTGGATCAACACCTGCCAGCAGGGTGAGGGATCTCAGACAAACATGCTAGAGGTAAAAAGAAACATGGTTGTGATTGTGATGCTTGAAATAAAGAATGTACTTTGATTCAGTGGTAGGTTTTCCACACCAAAAACTCCTCTTTTTGGTCATTTCTAGAAGCCATTGTAATACATGGATGATTAGATAAGAGGTACTAAAAAGGACAATAAATTACATAAATTTTACTGTGGTTATTTTGTAACTTAGCATGATATTTATATTTCTGAAAGAGAAATAGCAGAGTATTTAATATCCAGTGCCACCTGTGCTCATTAGGTAGGTCCCTCAGACCTCTTGGTTGTAACGCCCCTAATAAAGAATGAAGTAAGACAGACTAGGCACTGCAAATTTATGATGTAAATAGAGAATTGTTAAGAATATGCTTGTTTATCTGCTGCTCTTAGATAGTGATGATGCTGGCAAGCATGATATGTATGCATTTAACAAACGTCCCAAGGGAGAGACTATTATTGTCCATATGATCCGTAAAACTTTTCAGTTTCTAAACACAGTCTTTGAGGTGATGTTAAAGCAGATATCTGGAGATTTTAACTGCAATGAGTACTGCATTCATCCATGTATTGCTCACGCTGGTGTTCACCTTACAAAATGTACTAAGTAAGAAATCAATGAAAGTTGTTATATTAGATGACCCAGTTGAGAACATAATATTCGCAGACCAACTATAAGTGATAGTAGTTCTAAAGCAGAGGTGTTTGGCTTATCCCCATTTCTCAATTCAGACTGTCTGAAGATTCAGGCATATTCTATTTTTCTTAATCTGTTTGTGAACGTGAGCTTAATTTACAATCCAGAGGTGTAAAGTACAGTAGCCATTTTAAGCCAGAATCTGAATACAGTATAAAACCTTTGTATAGTGGAGGTAGTGCATCATAAAGTCAAGTGGCTAAAGCATCTAGCACCAAATTTATTTTAGTGCCTTAACCAGGAATGAAGTATCACACCGCTCTCCATCTGGTAGACGTGTATGGAAGCCAAAACTTTGTGAGTATATTCAGTGGTATAAACAAGTCAAATAGGAAGACCTGCCAAAAAGGAAATGATTCTGAACCAAGGTAAAGTGGAAATCTGTCTGAGATGTGGAAGCATTCATCTTGCAGACTAAGAGGTGCAAATATATATGCTTGCTCAACAGAAAGACTTGTTCATGTAATGACAAAGAAAGGGATCTTGTAATTAGAAGTCTTCCAAGCTACTTAAGTCTGTGCCGGGTATTTGGCCTCTGCCAGTCTTTGATTAACAGAAAGTGCTACTGTTGAAACAGCTGAGACAGAAGAGAACAGTGGAGAACTACTATCGACATTTGTCTTTTCTAGCATGCAGAAGTTCTGCCACTGAAGGCCACCACAGGGTCCTACAGATAGGCAGCACAGGAGGGCTGGTCAAAAGTTGTAAGTTGTGCGGATGATGATCAGTGAACTGGATAAGCCTTGAGACACAATGCTGGTACCCACTGGTCCAAAGCAATCAGCTGCCTGGGGCAAAGGAGTAGCTGGAGAAGGAAGGATTTAGATTCAGCCCTCACTGAGGTCTCGAACACCTGAGGTCAGAACTCGTGACAACAAAAGCTTAGCTCTAACATGACATGTTTTGACGATTCCTATTTTTGGTATGGAGCCTGGAAAATCAAGAGCAAGGGAGTACAATGATTTCTATGTGTTTATCGATGAAAGGAACTAGCTGGTCTCTTTTTAGGGATTGAAGAAGGTGGATATTGCAGCTTGCACAGGTTTTCCTTGGCAGTAGGTGTTGTGCACTCATCATGGACTAATGCAGTTCATAATTTCAAATGGATACTTTCAGACCATCAGTGGTATCTTTGGGAATTACAGCAAGGAAAACCTCTTTTACTGGGACTAAGATAGATATTGTAGTAGACCCTGCTAGAAAGTGGCATGTGATAATATATGAGCTTTGTCTACTAGAATATTGAGTATAAGCCTCATGATTGTCACTTTGGTAGCAAAAATCTTGTGTCTCAATCTGCCAAAGAGGCCTAGATGACAAAAAGAGATCTCCCAGTCATTACAAGGCTGAGAGATGGTGCAATAGCCTGGTATATTATAAACACAGGGATGCTGAGAGCCTGTGTACCTGCCTCTGGCTTCTCAAGGAGTATTTGGAGGCATTCAGTAGAAAACAAACCAAAATCAAACCTCAAGTATGGAGAGCAGGTAGTTATCTGAGCTCAAGAACTCTTGATTCTAGTTCTTTACTTCTGAGCAGATAAGGTAATAGGTCAGCTGAGCTAAATAGGCAGTCACAAAACACTGGGCTCTGGTAAGCTTGCTCAGGCAACAGGATTGGTGCTAAGTAGGTGTTTGATGAACTCTGCAGAGATTTATTCAGTTCCAGAGCCAAATGGAGCAATTTCGTATGCATGTATTTCAGTTTGAAAGTATCTTCAGGGATGATGCCAGTATCCCCTTGCTGTGGCAAACTTCTCCAGTCACCATGGCTGCAAGGCTTGGCTCAGTTGACCGTACTGACTATCACACTTTCTGGCCCTAGTACTTTATGCCTGTCAGATGCTGATCTCTTCTTAAAATGTGCTAGGGCTTTTTAAGTTGCCATAGCCATAAGAACTCTGTATTATTTAGCAGTTCTGGAGGTGAGACCACTGCTTTCAGCAGGGGTGGGAAGTTGCTCTGCTCACAGATGGATAAGACAGCTCTGCTCCTAGCTGGTGATTCTTAGAAATGGAAGAAAATAAAGACCTTCCAAAACAGAACATGGCACCCAAGGTGACTCTGATATACAGAAGTTATGTGAGGCACTTGTGGGAAGGACCAGAAAAAAATCCAAAAACCTTACTGAGGCCCAGGGAAGGATATGGGCGTGCCTTCTAGTAAGGAGCCTATAAAAAGAAAGGAGTGGAATTCATTAGGGAGTTTTGCAAATGTCTGTCTTTCAGGCGTTTAGTGTTGATATAGTTGAATTACTACTCTACTACTCTGAAACTGAAAATATTTGAAGAGTCAGCTGTTTGGAAGCTGTTATGAAGTTTGTTTGACCCTATTTAAGACAGCTTGTGACATTCCTTCTGGAAAAAATCTAGATGAAACAGACATCTACTTCAATGCGACAGTTATTAGGAGCTGTGTAAGGCATATGGTGGGGAGGGATTGAGGGCTTGTGTCAGTCACTTGAAGAAGAATGAAAAAAGCCAGCAACAAAGCACTAGAAACAATAATTTAAAGAGGGATCAGAATATAATATTGGACGAGTTGAGCGAACTAGAGAAGAAGGGATGAGGTATAATCGTACAGATTGCAAAGTCATGTACTGCAGGGCTAATAACAAGAATCTCTTCTAGGATGACAATTGATCATTTTGAAATGACAGAAGAGGGGAATACCCTGGATATATCAGATGATCACAGCAAGCCTGTGAACTTCAGATTTATTTAGCTACGAAAAGTACAAACATAATCCCCAAATATGTCATATGGGGTGTTTTTGGTAGGAATTGAGAAGTATTAATGCTTCTGTACCATTGAGACTGCGTCTGAAAGATTTCATACAATTTAATTAATTTGTGTTCAGCCAAGATGAACACACTTAGATGTTCAGAGGAACAGAAATCATACTTTTGACAGGAGATCTGCAGTAGCTTAGCCTTACAGAGCAAAAGCTAACAGAAGATATGTTTTCATTTTATAAATGAAGTTCAATATAGTTTTAAAAGCATAAAGGGAAAATGCTACTGAAGCAAAAAGAAAGAGAACAATATAATCACAAGAATTAAAATTGTATATAAATATATTAAAGATGCAAAATGAGAAGGCAGCTTCTAACAGCCAGGAGGAGAAGGAAGTGGAGGAAAAGACTTAGATGCTTATGATTCCCTAGGACAGAGGTATATTCCACATTCAAAGCTAGTGTAAGTACCTTTATGTGTGTTATGGTTTAAACCCAGCTGGTAACTAAGTAAAATGCAGCTGTTCGCTCACCCCTGCTTTTCTTTTTTTCCCAGACAGGATGAGGAGGAGAATCAGAATGTAAAACCCATGTGTTGAGGTTAAGAACAGTTTAATAACTAAAATAAAGTATACTATAATTCTAATACTACTGCTACGAGTAGTAATGATAAGGGAAATAACAAGGAGAGAGGTATAAACCTAAAAGGGGAAAAGGAATAAAAGCTGGTAAACAACAGCATTGCACAATACGTTTGCTCATCACTCACTGACTCAGCACAACCTCAGAAGCAATCGGCTCCTCTGAGGGGGTAAAAATCACTTTTGGAAGAATAGACAAATTGAATTTGAAAGAGTGTCCAAATGATTTATCAATTTTTTAAAACTGGTCTATGTTTTTCCTAAAAGGTAGTTCAAACCTGCACTTCAAGTGTGAAGTTAATGCTAGCTAGATAGCAACAAATAGGTGCTGAGCTACATACAGTACCTTTAGAAAAAAAACCACCTCTCACACTTAAAATGTATCACCAGCATTTTAATCTAGTGTGGAAATTTTTAGCATAGTTTATCTATGTGTATAAATTGAAGCTGGCCAAAATATTTAGAACATGGGCGGACACACACTTCTATCATACATTTAGATACATGTATGTTTGAATTCTTTTGAAAAAACTTGTCAATAGAATAAAAACTTCAGGTATGTGGACACCTGCATATTTTAAGTGTGATTGTTTGACAAAGGATATGGTATTTCCTTTCAGACATACCGCATATGCAAAACGATGAAGAATACTAATAATGAAATAGACAGCAGATACAGTAAAAACTAGATTTTTCTTTTTGGGACCCTCATTTATACTAGATAATTTGCAATTAATACCTTATGAAAATTGCCTGTTTTGTATGCATGAGCAGACAAAAAGCTTTCTAAGAGCATCATTGTTTCCTTAACGAAAGATACAATGCCAGTGACATTATCGGTATTATGCACTTGAACCATAGTTGGTGGAGACGACATCTTCTATGGTGTGCTGTCATGCATTTAGGACTAAATCTTATTGCAGCAAGTGAATGTTTTGCCACTGAATTCAAAAGGATACAGATTTGGCCCTCATTACTTGCCTCCATTTCTCCATCTAATTAAAGCATTTAAATGCTGACAGGTCACTGAATGAATGCCCAATTAATTACTGATTTGTTCATCATAGCCACAGCCTGAATGCTATGAGTTTATACTGTAGGCTCAAAATGACTCCTCCTTGGATTCGAGCTGCGCTCTAAATAATCAGACATTTTTGCATGGCACAAAAGAAAAGCCCAAATATATGAATTTTAAAGAGTATGTTAAATTTGTGCATTCAGTATGTATTTGGGATATCAGAGGAAGTTTTCCTATTGCATATGCAGCATACATGTAAGTGTTAAGTATGAAGTGCATACTGTACAGTACATTGACTTTTCTGCCAGTTATATTAACAAATATGCAAATTATAAAAGATGTCAGAACAGTAAAAAAACATCTGCTAACCAAAGTAAAAAGTAATGACATGATGATAAATAAGGAAAAACAAAAGTAAGTATTGTTTGAGGTGGATTCTCACCCAGGTGTGCATTGCAATAAAGGAGTTATGAAACAGAGCTACCCTATTAGCTGACAATCTCAAAGAGGTTCAGAAAGCAATTTTTAAACTTTGAAAGTCATTCTTGTGGCAATGTGCTTTCTTCCTTTCTCTAATTTGAAGCCCTTTATGAATGCACCTTCTCATCAAGAGAGCAGGGTGCTGAAAGAAAAATTGATTTTGTACACGATTTCAGCATTTTGAAATGTGTATTTCTTCTTATCAGGAACAACTGTCAGAAAACAAACCAACAAGAAGATTCTTCACAAGGCAACTCTGACCCAAAGCTATCCTTCTAGAGGTCTTCCTAACAGCATGAATAGGAAAGCTCGGAGGTCCCTGAAGCAACCTGCTTAAAGATCTGCCCTGTATCATAGACATTGAGCAGCAAACATCTCCCATCACATCTTCCAAAAAAGCTGGGCAGATGACCTTGCAGAGTAGAGGGAGGGTAAGGGTCATCTGGAATTGCTCCAGCCACCTCTAATCACTGGATTTCACCATCTCAAATGCAATTCAAAGTATACAATTGCTCCAGCCACCTCTAATCACTGGATTTCACCATCTCAAATGCAATTCAAAGTATACACCTCCCAGTTTAGCAGAAACAATACTTCAGCTGGCATGACTGACACAGCTTACAACATAAATTAGGAGCTATGTTACAATGAAACTTAGGAGTTTCATTTACAGATTCATTTGTATTATGAATCAATGTCAAGATGCCTTTAGATATTTATACATGTAGCGATTGTGTCATCCTTGTTACACAATTTCAAGGCATTGCCTACTGTGAGCATTATGTATGTGAATGCAACACTGACCTTGGTGCTTGTTCTACAGATTGGAAGTCAACAATCACCATTTAGAAGCAGAAGTTACATAAAACCTGGGGCTAAACGGTTATAAGATTCCAACTTTCTCATTTTAACATTAACTTCATCATCAATAGCAAAACATTCTTTGTGTCTTCTTAGAGGCTTTCTCATGCTATAACAATATAACAAGCTAACCACCAATAATGGTGTATTACGTATGGATGTGCATATTGTCACTATCCCATCTCCCCCTCTCATGTCTTTACTTTTCAAGGAAGTTTAATTATCATATGGTGAAACCTTGCTCTGGGAGAAAAGCTGCCTAAGCTTTCTCTCAGGCAGCCTGCGTGTAAAATCATGGCAGCCATTTGGGTGTCATTCAAAATACCTTTCCCGTTCTTCACTTTCTATAATATCCATCACCTTAAGCATGGTCCTTCTAGTCAGATTCCCTGTGGTTCTATCATTTATGGTCAGTATGAACGTAATGCTAGTTCATCTCCAGCAATCCCTGACAATTAAATTTTCTATCTCATGTGATGAATGGCCTCATTTTTCTTCCTCATATCTCAAGGAAAAAATACATAGTGCCTGTGGTGTGCTTGCAGAAATAGTTTGGAGTAGTTTACAGTCCTCCAGAAGATCTAAGAGCAACATTTAGTACAATATGTCTTAAAATAAATTGCAAAATATTACCTTATTCATGCTGAAGAGGACAAATAAAATTAAGTACATGATGTACACAGTGGAGAATTTCTATCAGACATATTAATTCATTGTCTAAATAGTGTGTGAGAGCTGTGAGAACTCAACTGCTTTATAGTCATGACTAACTACTGAATAATAAAAACATCCTGAACCACAGTGAACTGAAGGCAGATTGACTCTTGGTATTCTTGTAGCTTCTTTTTTTTCCTCTTTTCCCACTATTTCTGAAGCTAAGAAACAAAGCAAGTGTCAAATTCCAACCTAGGTCAGAGACCTCAGCCATTATGTAGGTACAGTTTCGTTATGTAAATTTGTGTAAGTAAGTCAAGACTCTAGCACTCCTATGGCTTCTAGTTCCCTGTTTTTTTCTGAAATGGTTCAATGTGAACAAAGCAGCAAGATGAACAAAGTGATTTCCCATGGCCATACAAGTTACTAATAGCTAATATGGGTTTTAGAAATGGTAGAAGACCTTATTATTGCTCCTGTGTCCCCAAAGTGCTTATTTCTTTTATGAAATGGTTCTCCTTTCACCTCCACATACAAGGAATACAGTTTCCTCTAGATAACGAAAAAATGGCAGATCAGACCTAAAAAAGAAAAGTAGATTTCAGAGTACGCTCCCTCAAACAAGAGCTTTAGCAGTTCCTCTGTTCATGAACATTTCAGGAAGTCTGGATAGAAATAGATTATAATTTATTAAGATTTATTTATTTATGATATTCATTATAATGTTTACAAAATTTGTAATTAAATATTTACAATATAAAATGTAACATTTATTGCATTTCAGTACAATAACAGTTTAGCTTAAGTCTTTCTAAATAAAGGTCTTTTTCAACTGTGAAGATATGGATTGGTTGAGTGACGTAGACACTTTATATCTTTATATCTTTGCCCAAAAGTCAAAGTGAATATGGAATATTTAGTTTTGATCAAGTCTGCTTACTATCTTCTAAAATAATTCTTCCTTCTTGCCCAACCCAACATTAGATGACCAAGTATCTAAGTACCTTGGAAGACCCTTCAAATATAATTGCAAAAGGAACCCTACAAAAATAAAGAAAAAAAGTCCTGATTTTGCTTCATTTCCAACCAGTTTTACAGACCCAATAAATTCAGAAACTTCGGAAATGTTTCAGCTGCTCTTCCCAAATGTCAAGATACTTATCCAAATTTTGGTTTGTTCATGCTAAATGTGAAACAGAGATTTCCTACATTTATAAGTCTGTAATTACTCTATATTATTTCTTAGTACTGTAACTATTTCTTTATTATACTTGAAGTATTAGAGTACTCTGTGCCTAAGTACACATAAGTGTGACTCTCACAGAGCACAATTTAGGTCACTTAGAAAATTCCAGAAAATTTCAGTGATTTTTTATACTTAACTGCAGTGGTGAAAACACTTTTGGATCCACAAGGAAAAGGATTATGAAAACATTATTGTGTATTTATATAAATCAGCAATTGAGCTTCAAATTAATACTGTATTCAGTGGTGGGAATTCCGGCTTTAAACAAGGAAAATTAGAAGGAAGATGAAAAAAGAATAATAACAGAATGTGAAAAAGGATTACACGTAGAGATTGCATCTGCCTTGTAGAAGAGGGACCATCTAAAGTAGACAAATAATGGATGGCATATGTGAGACAGAAAACTTCTATTTATGTTGTTTGATCATAAAACAAAGGAGACATTCAACGAAACTTAAAAATGGCAATACCATGCTGTTAAAAAGGTTGCCTTTTCAAAACAAGGTACCATTAATTTGGGAACCTGATTATCATGAGGTATTATCAAAAAGTTTTGAATGGAAGTACTGAAAATGAAGCATAGGATAATGGAAAGGAACTGGACTCCTTAAGCATCAAATAAGCAATTTTTTGGCAAATGGATCTTAAAAGGAAATACTTGCCTCAGGAAGGATTTTCCCATATTTACTCATTATAGGCAGTACTCCTGCAGCTTCTTTAAGCTAGCTACTAAAACCAATACGTGAAAAGATCTTGTTTTAGTTTGTCGCCAATATGGTAATTCCTGTGAGCCCTTATTTCCTTAGTGTAATGAATCTTTCCAACACAGTGGATTTAACTGAAAACCTGATCAAATTGATGTAACATTTGCTCATTAAAATTGACTCAGCTTTCACGAAATGAGACAGGCAGAAATAATGTTTCTTCTTGGAAACAACTGCCATATGATTTATCTGTTTGAAAGTAAGGGAAGAAAACTGGAACTAGATGGAAACTACTTGATATCATTGACCTGTAGTTGCCTCCAAACAACACTTGATTCAGCTCTGCACCCTTCAAACAAGAGTTTCTTGAAGATCACGTATTACCCCCCAGAAAAAGGATAATGGTTTTTATCTATGCCCCACTGACTCCTACACTGTTCTATGCTTATTAAGTGTGAATTTTCTTGAGGTGGTGAATATTCACAGGTATCAGGGAAGTCATGGAGGGCAGAGAGAAATTAAGGTTTCTATTCACTATGGACTTTGTAGGCTGTTACTTCTTGAGTGTGACATTTTTCTGTTGGAGTTCCAATCATTAATGTAAATTAATTTATGCATATTTAGAAGATCATCCATTTAACCATTCATATCTCCCATACATACCCGTGCAGAATGAGCTCATAGTACAGAAGAAGTCATGGAAATTAGCCTGACTAGCCTGAAGTATATATGCTAAAATGTTGAAAGGACAAAAGATGCAGTGTTTCTCCTGACAAAAAGGACAGTATTTTCAGAAATAATTTACTTTTGATTCTGTCCTTTTGATACTCTAATAATCACAGATTTCTCTGTCACATCCTCATAAATCACTGAAAAGTTTCTCCTGTTTCACAGGATCACAGGATCAAACTAATTGAGGTTGTAAGGGAGATCTCTTGTCCAACATCCTGCTGCCATCTCATCTTCTGGCTTAGATAAGCCCAGCTTCTTCATGCTTTCCTCATTTGACAGTGCTCCAGCCACCAGCCATGTTGGTGGCCATCCACCAAATTTCTCTCATCTTGTTGATGCTTTTCCTGCATCGGAGGGTGAGGAGCAAAACTTTATGCAGCATTCTAAGTGTGGTCTAGCAAGTATTGTGTTGGGAGGATGATAATTTCTCTCAGTCTATTGGCTGCACTCCTGCTCATACAGCCCAGCATGTTTTTGACCATTTGCTTCCAGACCACAATGCAGTCTCGTATGCAGTTCACTGTCCGCTGAGACCTGCAGGATTTTTCCTACAAAGCTCCTCCCTGGCCTTTTCCTTCCTAAGGGCAGGACTTGGCAGTTGTTTCTCTTGATTTTTTTTGTAGTTCCTGTTGGTCCTTTCTTCCAGTCTTCCTAATTAACTCTGAATGGCAGCTCTGCTCTTGAGGGTTCTCCCTCAGCTTAGTCTAATCTTCAAAACTGATCAGGATGAACTCTACCACCTCTTTCAGGTCACTGGTAAAATTGTTAAATAGAGCAGGTCCTACTTCGCATGTCTGCATTACTCCACTTGTAACAAGTCTCTAGGTGGACTAGAAGTAGGTGACCAATTAAGCACTACCCTGTAAGCCCAGCCCTGCACCCATTTTTTTCACCTGTCTGGTTGTCCAAACATGCAGACCTTAGTGTCCTAACTTAGACACGAAAGTACAGTGGGACATCATGCCAAAAGCCTTGCAAGACAAAGTAAATAATATCATGCCTTTCCCTTCATGTACAAATCCAGCAATTTAATGAGAGAAGGTAATCAGGTTGGTCATGATCCCACCATGTGATTCTGCCTGCTACTTCCTCTAAGGAAGTGTATTCTTCTTTTCTGAAGTCCAGGGTCTATATTCTGCTACTCTCCTTCTTTGCTTATGTTCAGACCTTAGGCCCCACAATTTCATGGTCATTACAGACAAGGCTGCTGTTGATTGTCATGTCCCTAAGAAGTTCTTCCTTTGCTGGAAAGAGCAGATCTAGCTGAGGTTTAAAAGATCTAGCCATAACAAGTGACAGGAATTAATGCTCATGACATTTTATGTTACAATCTTCTACAAATACCAATAAACCAGTATTCCCAAAATCCCCAATACAGGCCCAGTCTTCTCACTGGGAGAAGATTAGAGCCTGGCATGAAAATACCCTAATGCTAACATTATTGGAAATTCACACCCCCTTCTCTTCTCCCCAGTCTTAAAAACACACAAATAAATAACAAATGAAAAAATTAAATGGGGATTTACTTGACTGTGAAGATAATTATGATTCTCATAAACATTTTTTTTTCTTGCATGTATTGATTTAGGAAAAAAGTCTAGGAAATCTTTGGAAAACTTTTCATCCACTGACATTCTAGTTCAAGTTAGAGTAAATCAGTATTATTTTGTGACCTTTTTTTTTTTCTGACTAATTTCCTCACTTCTCAGCAGGTGAAGCCTGCTGCCAGTTAGAGACTTACAGTGTTCAGCATCCATTCTGATGCAAACCGAAAAAGGCAAGTCTCTTGCTGGCTGGGGACAATGAAGTCATTAATCAAAATCACTCTCCATCTCCTCTGATGATGGGGGAAAAAAAAAAAAAGAAGCCTGTCTACTATCAGGGTGCAAAACTAAACTAGAATCACTGAGCTATGGCTTCAGAAAAGGAGGTAATATGGAAGAAGTTCTAGGGGAAATGACAGGAGGGGAAGCACGTCTCCAAACCTCAGGATCCTGGGGCTGACCTTTGGGTTTCATGGTAATTTAAAGTAGTTTCAAGGCTGCCTTGAGGTATTGCTGATTCTTAAGAGCCACAAGAAGTCCTTCTGATGATGGTAGGTAATACCTGGGGCACAGAAACCTGCAGTATGTTCCTCTCCAGTAGTCATACAGTACAAACATTTTTAAAGTGGAATTTGCAGTGAGGGAATGGGAAAAAGCCATTACTGCAGGATTTCCGTATGTCAGAGAAATCCTCAAAGAGACAGCTAAGCTGACTTTAAGGCTGCTTTGTGCTGCTACTATTGCACAGAACAGGATGAATTCCCCCATGGATCTGTCTTATAAATATTCTGAGGAGATAAGCTTGAATTCTTCAAAATGTTTAAAGTAGAAATATTGCAAAAGGCATGTGAAATTCTACACACATTTTTGGTCCAATCTAGGACTGGTCAATGGCATCTTACAGCTGAAAATATTGGAAAAGGCCAGTGAGACTCATAGCTAGTGATCAATAGCCAGTAACTGAGACCCTATACAGAATATACCTATCAGGAATATATCTATGCAGGAATCTTCTGCATGCAAGTAGCATAGGTAAAGAAGAAAACTAGTAAAGAGGTTTAGATGCATTACCCCTTCCTCCTCTGCTCTTTGATTTAAACCAAACTCCTTAAAGGTTTTCATGTAAGTCAAAACACTGATTTGTCCAGATGAAAGTTTTTGCCATGTTTTCTATCTGCTGGCCAGTTGTAAATAGGAAATCTAGAGTAATACAAAGCTTGCTGGACAACCTCACCAACTTTTGCAGAACTTAAGCTTTCTTTGATTAAATAAACAAACATACAAGCAAACAACTTCTTTCTAATCTCCAGAAAGCAAAGTATTCCAAAAGAACTGTGGATTGGCAGACTGCTGAGAACTTACTCCACCAGTGTTAGCTCTGAAGTATGATGACAGTTTTAATGCCAATGCTATGAATTATTTTAGGACTAATTCCTTTAATGAGGGCTTGGGTAGGGGGTGAAATGTCAAAAATATATGAAGTCTTCTACAGTATTGCTGGAAGAAGGCCCTATCTATACTTTCCAGCCTATATTCTGATTCAAGTATAAATGGTTAATTCATAAAGTGATATATGTCTTATCAAACAACAAAATAACATGCTCAGTTTGACAAGGCCAAAGGAAAAAATGACAAATACGTACATGAAACCAGAAGTATTCTCCAAAAGGGCAGTAAATTCTCAGTGGATTACTCTGCAGCGGAGCTATACCAAAACAAAAATAATGCATCAAATCCTGTTTTGGGAATGAGTCCTGAAATGCACTGATCTCACTGAAGCCACTGGGATATGCGAGGGCCCACCACCTTTTATGATCTGGCCTTGAATTTCAAATCTAGTGTTTCATTTTACTTGCAAGTGCTAATGCCAAATAAACCAAGCAAAAAGGAAAATGTTGTTTCAGTCCCTCAGGCTTTTCTTAAAGAGATTACCTCAGGCTTGACACTTTTATCCTTAGGATAGGATACCAGGGCCTGTAAGAAAAGTTAAATCTGATCCAAAATACTCAATTAATAAAAGGTAAATTATGAACACAATAGGTTAGGAGATTATTGATGACTCCTATGAAAACAGGCATGTTGAGCAATCAATTATATGTTTAAATGGCCATGTCTCCCCTACATCTTTTAGGTCAGAACTTTAATCTATGGTTTAAAGATCATATCAAAGGATATAACTAAGTGGCTGAAAACACACGTTGCTTTAAACTCTACCTCTCAATCTTTAGCTTATGATTTTTTTGACTGATGATTTGATATTTTTTGAAGTATATGAACTATATACTCATGTTTTCATCTGGCTAGTCTGCATCTGGTTTCTGATTTTTTGTTTCCTGTAAATGTACTTTCTTACATATGCCATCTTTGAATAAAAGAGCATTAGAAAAAACATGAAAAATAACATGGCTATTGATATGGTATAATACACAAATGCTTCCCCAAGTTAATCAGGGTAGTGAAAACAAAGTTCAGCTGTGAAGAACTGCAGAAGTACTGTACAAGGCTGAGTGATAACACTGTGAATGAACTTCAGAGCAGAAGAATTGGAAGTGATGCACTTGGGATTAGCCAAACAGAAATTTATATATGCAGTACCAGGTGCTGAACTGACTATTACTTCCCAGCAATGAGATCCTCGAGTTATAACAGTGAAAATATCAGTTCAGTACCCAACTGTGATCAATAAAGGAAATTGAGCATTCACATCTATGAGGAGATGTGAACAGAAACAATACCATAAACATAATTTTGCAGGTAGGTAATCCTGTGGTGCACCTGCATCTTGAATAGTGTGGGTGCTTCTGGTCCCTCCACTCCAGCAAAGATGCAGCAAAGCGGTAAAGATCCAGAGAAAGGATGACTCTGAGAATGGCCATGCCTATGGAACAGCTTCTGTATGAGAAATAATTAATTAGCCTGGCATCCTCCAGCCTCAAAAAGAATTACCTGGTGGGGGGATTTTACAGCAGCTGATAAAATAATAAGTTACAGAGAGTAAGTACTGGGGAATGGTCCTTCATTGTGTTTTCAAATACAACAAGTAGGAGACATTAAAAAAAGCAACCAGATGGAAGGTCCACAATACCATGAGATGGTTCTTTAGTCTTGATAGACTTAATCTGTGAAACTCCTTGCCAGATTCCTGGATTCCAGGAGTTTTACATGGGTTTAAAAAGCAACAGCAATGTTCATTGAAGATGAATCTGTAACAGATTATCAAACAAAATGATCCCACCTCTGAGCTACAAACTGTTGGAGATCACAAGGGTTAGTCTATGTACTCTCCTAATATCCATCCCTGGCTACCTTTGCCTTTGTGAAGGGTATAAAGGGTGTTAGTACAGATGGCTTTTGGCTGGACATATTAAAGAATTAATGCATGAATGCAAATGATAATAAAAATATATTTTGACAAGTTTTTAGGGCTGTGTTTTGAACATCAGTTTCACTAAACCTTTTTATTCATGCTGCTAATGATCCTGTGACAGCAAGGTTAAATGACCAATTTAGTCACGCCTTTGCTTCCTAGCCAATTTTTGATCCACTAAAAAGCTTGCCTCTCACTACCTGGTTAACAAGTTTACTTAATACCTTCTCACAGAGTGACTTTATCAAAAGCCTCCTGAAAGGCTAAATACATTGCATCCAAAAAATCTCTACACAGCATTAACTAGTATAAATAAATTCACTGTTTTAGAGAGATAAGTCAGCAGTAATTCACAACATTAATTGGCAAAACCTATTCTAAAGAAAGATTTGTATCAGGGGTTTGTTATATTTCAATTTTATGCAGTATTTCTCTCTTTAGATTTTCCCTCTTCTGAGTTCAGCAGGGGCATCTTAGCCAACACTGCTTGCTTCCTTGGACACAAGGAGAGCAGGTCTTCCTTGTACCAGCTTGGTGAAAGCTGCGTGATTATTCTGTGCTACCCTGTGAGACTTCGGCTCCAAAACTGAACATGTCAGTAAATATTCAACAATAAATCTGACCTTTCTGAGCCAGAAAGCTATAAACTTCTGTAAAAATGAAATAGGAAGCTTTGTTGCAGCTGATTGCAACAGCACAGAGATGATCACTGTATGTTCTGTATATAAGTGCAAGAAATGCTGAGTTAGAACTTTGAGGGAGATCTGATTGTAATGTAAGTCAATTGATTGGTGTGTGATAAAAGAGATGAGTAAATGGGAAGAACTGAGGATCAAGCATAGACAGAGGATACTTTTGTTCTTATTTTCTGTGTACAATTTTTGGACCAAAATAAAAAAAAGAAACAAATATACCATTTGCACCATTTAGCACTTTCCTTCTGATGACTTTTTTTACACAATTCATGTAAAACTATAGCAGCATAGTTAAAAATAAGTTTGTTAGCCACAGGTCCAAAAAGAGATTAATTACTTGCATCACAATAAGTAATTCCTAACACAAAGAGCAACAACAGCCACCTCCCACCTCCCTCAGTGTTCGTTAGGAACAAGCTTCTTATAATATAGTCTATTAATTTGGGGATTTCATGGGACAAAAAGTTTAAAGCTGTGCCACTGCTGTTAATCTGCCCCACCAAGGATTGCCAACACAATTCACAGCGCAAGGGGGACCAGAAGCATCCTGGGATACTCAGAAAACAATCTTTCAGCTGCAATTATAGACAACCTGGCAAAATTATCATAAAGCTGGGAGGAAATCCCGTCCTTAAATAAGAACTGTATCACTGCTAAACACATGAACCTCTTGGCCTCCCTAGAGATATGTATGGATTTGGCTCAGGCCATGGTGCGTGACATAGGGCTTCTGGAAGAACCTGTCTTTCTGGCTTCATCTTGCAACATCTCGCGGCTCCTCCAGGGTGAGGTGGCATGGCTGGGGCTGCTGGCAGAGCTGGTCAAACCTGAGGGGGCCAAGCTGCTGTGATGCATTGGTCCTTTACAGCATCCACACTGCTCAAGTCCAATTTCTACGACAAATGTAAACTGGATTCCTCTAAGTGTCAGCCTCATTAGTAGGTGTATGCTGACAGACACATGACATTTAGCAACTCTGTTTGCTGTCTTCCCCCCTCCAACAGCCTCTAGATTTGTCACTGTGACCAGGGAGGGAATAGGCAATTAAATGGCTCTAATCTAATCTCAAAGGGAGTGGGATGGAGTGTGACAACTTCCTGGCACCCATTTGCCAAAAGCAGGGTCATATTAAGAGCAATCTTGCCTACTCCATGGGCCTGATGGAGGTTTGCAAGCTGTTGAATTGATCCATGGAGCAGATTTTATGAGCCCCATGTGCTTTCTCAGCAGGAGTGAGCAAGGCAGTGCCAACAGCTGGGTAAACCCAAAGGATGATAAACTTTCTCTCTGCCTCTGTGTAAAGGTTTCTTACACCCAGCTGTCTCTGTGCCTGGGAAAATGAGGAAAAAATGTGTGTGTCCCAAAGTAGAGCAATCCCAAAATAGCTCTGCAATCTATATCACTAAAAAGGAGGGAATAACTTGCAAGATTTATGATGTATAAATCAACCACCCCCATACGGTCTATCTTTACGAAGGACAGTCTACAGTGCATCAATACACAATGCTGACTCACAAGTGACTGAGGAAGGATAAGATTTTGGAGCCTTGGACAACCCAGTGGAAAGCTGTTTAAGCTAGTGGAAATCTTCTGAGTACTTTAAAAACAAAACCTTCAACAATCTTTATTTCCAAGTCTGAATTGGTTGCTCCAATCAGTTCTGAATTTTTACTCCTGTCATTTTAATAATATGGATTGATGAAAAACTCCATTGCTCGTATTTTTAAAACTCTTACGGTAAAATCTGTAGAGACCTGGAGCTGATATGATCCAACACATAGAAAAAAGAAACACCAGAACAAACAAATGAGCTAAGAAGGAGATAAAACTGGTAAATTGTGGCTGATTCATGACCTCTCTCTTTTTCTACTGTAACCCTGAAGTTTTTAGGTAATTCCTACTGTGATTGTCATGCTGTTTTAAAAAAATACATTTAAATATAAAATATTTTATTTAAAAAAGATGCTAGAATAGAATTAATCAATTGATATTTTCTGGGGTTGGTTGACACAGTCCTAATGCTAATTCTAAGTGTTGATTTATGATGCTAGAATTTAATCTTCTTGTAAGATAGGATTGCAGTCACTGGAGATGAAAAAAACATACATTTACTTCACTGATGGGTAAAGTTCAGCAGCTAAGAACAAAAGAAAATATATACAAAAAATTTTCCTTTTTTTTCTGACTTATATTCCTTTTTGTGTTATATCCTGTGTATTTTCCATTTTTATATGGTTCTTGCCTGTCAATGTTCTTTCTTGGTTGCTTTGGTTACTAAATTGGACATGAAAGAGAGAGGGAGAAATGCAAGATATTTCAAAATGTAATCCTTATGACATATGTATTAAGAAAATTAGAAAGATCATGACATATAGTCCTTTTTGATAGACACAATTAAGAATGAAGAAGAAGAAAGCTAACTTCCACGGGAGAGAAAAAGCATGAGCATGTGCCTGAGATACTTCAGGCCTGCTTGAGTACCTTATCATTAGCATTGACTGGACAGAAAAGCTGTATTCACTGCTCTATCTTTTGCCCATATGTAGAATTCCTCTAGAAGCACATCTTTTAGCTATCACTCCCTTCAGAACAGAAGTGATCAGTGTTTTGTCCTTAGTGGTTTCTTTCACAGAGGAAGAAATGACATTGGTTGACATTGGTTAAAGTATTCTTTCCTGATTTTCAGTAACAAATGCCTTTTATCTATTATGCTACTATAGACATTAATTTTAACAGAAAGAGTGCATTAGTTTATGCAATTCGTTTTAATTAACAGAACATACGATAATGACAAAAGGGCAAACAAGATTTCAGTCAATGAACTGAAATGCGTGCTAATTCTTAAAAAGACTAAGTATCTAGATCGTGTGTATAAAGTTGGTTTTAGAGCACTGACTTTGTTCAAATATCCAGAATGATGAACTAGCAAGTAATTCATACCAGCAATAAGAAAAATAAATTTCTGCAAGTAAACAGCAGCATTTCAGTACCTCCACTTTCTGAAATCATAATTTTAAAAAATATATTTTTTCAATGGAAGAGAAATCCTGAAAACATTTTTATTTTGAAATTAAAAATTATTTAATTTCATAGGAATGCAAAAGTGTTCTTGCTTAGCTGGGCCAAAGCTTCATTTAATTAAGTAACATTTTGCTTAAAATGACCTGATGCATTACTGGAGCAAACTTTAAGCGTAGCATGATCATTTCAAAAGCTGAACAATGAACAGTGTATAGATACAGCACTGTCTAAAACACTGATGGATTTATCATCCATTCATTTTTCTTATATTATTTTAGATACTTTTTTTCCTGGTATCCCATCATCTGCAAATTAATTCCATTATTTATTCATTTGGGAAATAAAAATTGTGCTTTCTTATCTGTTTTATATCTGGTATTCAATATTTTCTGTGGGTGATCATTTGTTCTCCAGTTTTAAGAAATAATGTTCTTACTCCCTTTTCCACATGGACTCCTATATGGCAGTCATATCCCCCCACTATTAAAGGTTTTCAAGCTATACAGCCCTGCCTTGTACAGAAACTACCCTATCCTACTAAACTTTCTTAATTTGCTTCTCCTTTCCAATCCTCCTAAATTTCCTATAAATTCATAGTAAGATAAACGGATGAGATATTCAGGATCAGATTTATTTGCCTTTCTGGCTTCTTCTCATCATTGAACTGATGTTTGCAGAGAAACATCCTCAGTTCCAAAATCTTTCCTGAGTGACAGTAGTTAGTTTACAGTCCATTATTCCATATCACATGTACACTACGGAATTGCATTTACCATTGACGTGTGAAAAACTTCTGAAATACTCTGTCATTAGTATCAGTTTTGAGTGTCTTGAGTTATCCTATTTACCTCACTCATGCACTTTGCCACCTGGTTGTTTGCACTCTGTTTGGGGTCATTTATTAACATCCTGGACATCACTCATGCCAGTGGCCCTGGAGAACTCTGCTATTCATATCTTTTCATAGTGAAAACTGACAACTTATTCTTACCTGCTTTTTCCTCTCCTTTAATAAATTATTAATCTATGAAAGGGCCTTCTGTCTTACCCAAGACAGCTAAATTTCTTAGAAATCTCTTCTAATGATGAAATTTTCTGATGATATCCATGTGTGGGTCCTGAAGGAGCTGGCAAATGAAGTTGCTAAGCCACTGTCCATCATATTTGAAAAATTATGGCAGTCAGGTGAA